>ML210987.1:0-147361 GCA_004369055.1 Polyporus arcularius HHB13444 | reverse complement strand
CCGGCCTACCGAAGCTGAGCCCCTCAAACTGCGCGGAAGGACAGCTGCGGGGGTGTAACCTTGGAACCCTGTGCAAGTACTGTCGTGGGATAGTAGCGTCGCTCGAATACCTCCGCGGCTCGCACCAAGCTGCTCGGGCTTATTTTCCAAGCGGTCACCAGCCCATATGTGCAGAGTATGGTCGAGTCAGTCGTACTCACCAGCTTCCTCATCCAGGCGGGAGACGATCCCGGACACGCAGCCCGACCCCGCTCACCTGATTGGCGTTCGATCCCGCATCCTCGGGCGCAGCATCCTCGGAGTCAGTTCCCATGCTACTCCGTCTGTCCCAGGTGCGCCCGGGTCCCGACGAAGAATTGTCAAAATGAACTTGAGGTTGGAGCCCCGCACTCGCCACGGACGCCGACATGCCGAGCCATAACCCAGGAATACATGCAAGATGCACTGCTGTACAGTACTTACCAGTCGTCGCGCTACTGCCGCAGCGGCGCAGCGCTCTGTGCGACGTCGGAGTGCTAGAGCTCCCTGGGCCGGTCGGTTTCGTGGAGTAGGTTCTGCTTCCGCCTGTCGCCGTCGGGAATGTCTGCATGCAGTGCCTGGGTCCGATAGTAGCGGTCCGAGGTCGAGCGGTGTTTGGTAGGTCGAACTACACTGACTACACCCACCTATCTACCGATCCACCGAAGGACCTAGCTGACTGTTCGGCATTTGCAGGTTATGTCCCGGGGAGGGTTATCCGATGGACTTGTAACTTCACGTGGATGGTCGATCTGCTCATGCTCAAGATGCTTCCGCGCGCACTCATCCAACACCCAAGATCCGAGGCAGCCAATCTATGTTGGTACGACAGCGCGTCGCGCGGAAGCAATTGTCAATCTGCAACACCGGTCCTGCGACAGCGACGATGTGCAACACCGTCTCCGGTAAGTTCCACGGCGAGCAATCAAGCACTCGCTGCAAAACATATCTCCACGCCCGCCCGCTGCCCAACCCTCATGGGATACGAGTTCACAGTCAGTCACCAACCTCGGCCGTCAATCTTGCAATCTCACGCCATCTCTGCAGCAGCAAGACAGACGACAGATCCGGCGCCGTGGCTGATGCATGATGACGATCAGCGAGGATAAGTTCGAGTGCGGAAACCGACGGACGACACAACGGCGCACTAACGTCCCCGCACCGTGGACGCACTCGCGCCGGCCCATGTGCTGCCGTCGGGAGAGCGTACCGCTGCCTGATCAACGCCCCCCCCCCCCACCAGCCAAACGCGCACACACGGCTGCCGCGCCGCTCCCGTTCCTGGCAGAGCATCCGAAATCGAACTTATCGAAGGAGTTGGTCGACAGACATCGCTCGGGCCTCCCACGCCCCTGCCCATGCTAGGAAACCTCGGAGCAATCTCCCCTTCCCCTCATCAACCCATTTTCGCGCGCTATCGAGCTGGTGCCTCTCGCGCTCGGACGACCCGGTCCCTCACCCGGGCGCGTCGTACTGTATGCATCGCCCATCTGCGCCCCGGAGATTTCCAGCAAAGCAGTCGTCAATCACTCGAGCCATCTATCTCGTGAGCGGTAGCGTCCGTGATATCTCAGTCTGATTCATCATCACTTTCCGCTGAGCAAACACGAGAAGCACTGGGAATTCGGAAAACCTCCCCGATAACATAGGAAAACATTCCGCGGGCCACTGGGCAGCCCCGGGATGATAACGCGAGCGGTTGCGGTTGCTGTTGCTGGCATGTAGGTCCGAACGTGGTGAGGTGAACATCCCAGCAACCCACCTTCGCACAGGACCTCGCGGCTCACTGCCCAATCCAGCTGGAATGCCTACAGGCGAGCTCCCTCCTCCCTCCTCCCTCGTCCCAGGATCCCAATGCGCACCCGGTTGGCATGCGTACAGTACTAGTACTTACACCCGGACCATCCCCGGATCCACCACGGTCACTATCGCAGGGCGCCGATCCGTATCCGTATACCCATCATCTGCATCCCGCCATCCACTGCTTCTCTCTCGCGTTCCTCGACCCTTGGCAATTAGCCTCGGAGATCGCCATGGCCCCATCATACTTACCGTGTGTCGCGAGGCTCGAAAACACAAGCCAGTCGCCGCAGCCACCGCCACAAAGCTGCAAGCGTCCACTGCCCGTTCCCCGCTGTTCCCCGCCCGGAGTTGCAGGCCCGCGAGCAACGTGCAGCGTGCTCGCACATAGCTCCTATGTTACTGTTACTGCATACGCCCGGATCCCGGCAGGGACTCGCATGGTGGACCTACCGGACCCGCTCGCACACGCGCGAGCAAGCTTCTACCTCCTGCAATCCGAAGTCGGCTCTCAGTACGGCCTGGCGCATGCGAACTTCGAAGTGAGGAAGAGCACCCGGGAGGCGCCGCCCTTGACACTGACACTGACAGCACGGTGGGTCACGACGATTTGTCAAGCGAACTACCATCGCGGAATCAAATCCTTCGCGCTACATAGGGCCATAGGCTGCAGGCACGGCCCACACGAAGCACGACGCACTACGACGCACGACGCACAGGCGATGAGTGCATCGAGCATTGAGCTGATGTGATTCCCTTTCATCCTCGATTGGACTAGCCACGGAGTAACGCGCGGGCGATACCGAGTGGCAATATTGGCAAGCCGGCGGTCATCGACCTGGGGACGCGGCGCCCGGACACACGGAGAAGGTCGCCCAGGACCTGGCATTGGATTGGATTGGACAGCACGATAAGTACATACATGGTACACGATTTCGATCCGACTCGGGGCGCGGGCGAAGCTCGAGCGACCGGGCAGAAGACGAATTGGACGCGGCAGGCGCTGGCTCCGTCGCCGGAGAGTTGGTTGGGTTCGGGTTCGCGATCGTCTGTGTGCGGGTGCGTATGCCCTTAGTACTTACCGAAAGCTTCTGTCCGCTAACATGCTTACATGCTCGGGTTAACTTGCAGGCTGGCAGGTGTGTGCTAGGCAGGGGGGAAGGTGCTCGCTGCGTAACAAGCTTCCGCGATGTGTCATGCCAATGCATTAGCGACCTACATGGTACTGATTCGACAACTTGTCAATGGTACACCGTATTACCCTATTGCCCGCGCCGTTACCAACAAGCTTGATGTCCACCAAGCACCGACGTCGGGCGTAGGAGACCGACGTGCACGGTGGCACGGTGCGGCGAATGCTGAGCGAGGACGCGGCGGGATGCTGGGAACGGGCGTCCCACGCGTCCGCACAGGTCCGCACCCGCTCGATGCATCTTCTCTCCACACCGAATCCTGATAAGTGAGTACTCGCTGTCGTCCCTGGGGCCAGGGGCCTTGCCCGAGGATAAGTGCTGCTGACTCATGACTCGGTGGTGGGTGCAGCAGATCGGCATCGGCGACATCACAGAGCGACCTCGGAATCGGATGGCGTGAACCTTCGAACCTTCGTGTGCGTCTGGCTGCTGGCAGTGGCACGCTGGGGGGACCGGGGTGCGCTTGGGGTGCGGAGATGCGGATGCGAGCGTTTGGCAGCCGCGTCTAGCGTGCAGCTCGAAGCTCGAAGCTCGAAGCTCGAAGCTCGAAGCTCGAAACCCGAGGTCTGAGGCTTCAGGTCTGAGGCCCGTGCGGAGAAGTGCGGACTTGTCGATGTCTGAGTGTCCAACTTCTCAGATCGCAACGCAAACGCGGAGTGAGGTACGTTACCGTACGGGCTACAGTAATGCCACCAGTCAGTGATCAATCACCCTGACGTGTACGGTGTTCAGAGCACCCCCATCTGCAGATGCCATCCAATACACTCGCTGCACAGTGAGGCTGTGACGCGTAAATCCGCGCTGCGAAGCTCGAGGTGCCAACCCGTGAGCGGTGCCTCTGAGTGGCTGAATGCGCCAAGCGTGCGAGCTGAGATAGTGCGGCCCCGCAGAGCTCAGAGCTCGCAGGGGACAGGGGGGAACGATGGGAGAGGGGTGCGAGAGGGGTGCGAGAAGCCTGCCTCTCAGCCCGGAGACAGTGCGAGCCTCGAGGGGCAGGGTCAGGTCGAGGGGTACGCTCAGCGCTGGCAGTGGGAGTGCACCCGCACGGGTCTCGCGGGTCCGTGGCCGCCTTCGAGCGTGGGCGCGGGCGAGGGCAATCACGAGGACAGATATCGTCGATGCCGCAGCTATCCATGACCGTCGGACATGGAGCAGGCTTGCAGCTGCAATTGTATCGCATTGCGGGGCCCCCGGTAGTGTTCGACTGCAATGCTGGCATCTGACAGCGACTGCAAAGTCCGACTTGTCCGCGTTACGAGCCGCGTATTTGGAATGTAATGAAGAGGCGGTGCGCGGGGTGACTGCGACCTCGGTCAATCGTTACAGCCGTACTCGTACATGATGCACAGTAGTACGTAGTGCACGTCTTCGCAGCGACGTCCGAGATGGACAGCGCAGGTGCACCGCCAGCGGAGATGGCGTCAGCACCCGCTCCCTGGTCCGTTCGCACGGCGCAGATGGCATCGGCGAGCGGAGTGCGGAGTCGAGGATAAGTCCTACCTGGGGACTTAGCCGACCTCCTGCCCGATGCGGCGCACGGTGCACGCACGGACGGGATAGACCATGAGAACGTCCCGTTGGCTGACCCAGGGCCGTGTGCGATTGGCTCGCCGCGCCTGGGAACGCCCGCCGCCGTGCGCGCGAGCTCATGGGCATGGGCATGGGGGCGAGCATCGTGCACGGCCCAGCCAATCGCAGCGGGCCTCTGGACACCGACGGCCTGGAGCGTATGCACATTGATAGCGGTCCGTGCCTGGGAGCGTCGAAGGCGGGACGGTGCCGCTAGCTGGAGGGCAGCTGGGGGCGGGTGGGCTGCGCGGGAGCCCATGGAGCGGTCCATACGCGGCAAGTCAAGTGCGTGTTCGTGTGTTCTTGAGAAACCGGACGTTGGCTCGATGTCTATCACACTTCCCGCTCCCACACACTCTTCTCGACGCACAGAAGCGCATACACCGAGCTCTGTCCTATCCCGCAACGTGTCCCCCAGAAGCCCTCCAGGGAAACATTCCGCGGAAGGCGTGATCGACGATGTGGGCGACAGTCGACGGGATCGGTGCACGAATCTCGAGACATCGTGACAGCACCTGGGCTACCGAGCACCTGCGTCCGAACAAGCCCTCGCTGCTCGCACCCGAGCACAAGCGGCGTGCCTGCGACGCCGCCTCGTCATCGCCGTGCCCTGCGACGCTTCGCTGTAAGTAGCCGGGGTAAGTGATCTCGCCGAGAACGCAGCGCAAACAGGCTCACCGGGCACCAAGCCTGTCTGAAGCCCGTCCGGCCCATACACGTTTCGTGACGTGTGCATGGTCGCCAGAGGCCACGGAAGGCGTCCCACCAGCCCATGCACCCAGGAGGAAGCGGAAGAAGGCGTCGAACGCGCCGAAGGCAAGGGCACGTCGGGGAACACTCGCTGACTGATGTCCGCTGAGTGGCGAAGCTCTCGACCGCACCGCGGGCAGCGATAGCGATAGGAGGCCGGCGTGCAACGAACACAGCAGGCGGGCTGCTGCATGCGTCCCAGGTCGCCGGCCTCGGCTTCGCGGCACGGGTCCCTTCTCGTTCAGAGTGCGTCGAGCAGCGCGTTCGGCAGCAGACACGTATGCGCCCGATCCTGTTCGCCTCCCGTCTGGCGGCGGCCCACGCTCGCCCGCGGGGCTGTTGCGTCGACGTCATGGCTCTTGGTTGCCGGCAGCTGGCCTTCCACTGCGGGAGCCGGCGTGCTCGGCTTGCGCACGTCCAGTGGATGCCATCGCGTTCCTGGGGACGGAAGCTCGATCAGCACCTCCATGCAGATGTGAAGCCCTCCGAGACTTGCTTCGCAGGGTCGGAAATGAGTGCTGTCTGCGCACCTGCACTAGCATCTGCGCCCAGAGACGTGAACGAGATAGGGATGATCCATTCGAGGCTAACACGTCGCCCGAGGTCCACGTCGCACCTTCACCCAACACGGATCCTTGGAATCTATGGATGTCGCCCTCCTCGCGCCCGCAGACAGGAGCAGGCCGCCCTGTGACCAGCAGCACGACCCGCGGGACGAAGGCCATACCTGATCCAGCTGCAGAGGCGGGTGGCAGCGATGGAGCGAGCGTCGGTCTGACAGGCACGCCCAGACCTGCAAAGGGAGCGTTCCCAGAAGGATGCGCAGTGGCGATGTGGGGCGCGGTCGCGTCCGGATTGGGGTATGGCCACACCACGTCTGCCCGTCGCGCAATGCGGGGGAAGCGAACAGTGCGCACGTCATGGTCGCCGGCGGAACATGGGGCGTTCTCCAGACTGCTGTGCTATGCATACGGTACACGTACCCTCGGGCTCCTGTGTACTCTGCTCGGCCCAATCAGCGACCTGTGCTCGGGGATGCGATGGAGTAGGAAGGTGGACGTACCAGCACGGCCCACGATTTGTATACGAGTCGGACAACGTTTGTCAGGCGTCATGGCGGTCGCATAGAACCGCTTGCTTTGGGTGTGTCTGCATGTCCGCGCGGAGTAGCATCCTAGACGAGCAAGTCAGCAACTCGCGCGTTCGACGAACGTACGAGGATACATCTTCGACTTCCTGCACTATAGGCCGCTTCGCGTCAATGGCCGGTGCATACATGTTCATCTCTTCCCTACCTCCTCGAACTCGAAGCACACCTCGCAGCGCCGACGCGGGGCGATCCCGCCCGCGAACACGGCTCCCGTCCGCAGATGGCCGTCTGCGCCGTCCCATGGGGTCCCGTCGGCGTCCAGCTGTGCAGCCTGCAGGCTGCAGCAGCTGGAGGACTGATGCATGATGCGTGATTGGTGATGGCCGCGAGCGAGCACCCTATGCGACGCGACCCTCTTCAGTATGAGTCGCGCTCCGTACAACCTGGCAGGGCCGCGCCTGGCAAGTTCCGCTGGGTCGCATCACGCATGTTGCGTTATGTTATCGCTGTATGCTGTATGAGGAGGGCGTCACGGTAAGCAGGTGCATAAGTACGGCATCGGGCGTCCCGCTCGCGCTTCGCGGTATCTGTATCTGTATTCGTAATGTGCGGATGCCGACGGTACGCACTGATTATTGAATGCAGTCCAAGAGTCGCCGTCGCTGCGTAGTCCTTGCGATGTGCAAAGTGCATAGCCTGTCTGCAGTACATATGTCACCGCCAGAGACCGACAGTCGTGGAGTCTGGACGAGATATGTATCAGTATCAGTAAGAGGCTCGAGGTGGGGTGAGAAGAAAGCCGGATGCCATGCCCACTTGCCTTCCTGGGTACTAGAAAGTAGGTACTAGAGCGGGCCGGCGATCATCTCGAGCTTCTGGCAGACAGTGCCCACTACTGTAGCTGCCATGTGTCCAAAACGCTCTAGTGCTTGCTTTAGTCCTCCTACGTTCGTCTATGTAGCGTACCCCGCACGGAGACGCGTTAGCACACCAGGGAGTGGAGGCGGTCGTGTTTCGCGCGTGTGGGTGGCAGTGGCAGGCGGGAACAAAGCGGGACGCGTACCATCGCATGACCAGCGGTCTCCAACATGCTTGCAGCTCGAGAGAGCCACTTGTGTGCACTGTGCGGGAAGACGACGAGAAACGAGAAGACGGCGCGCCGGCGCCGTGCCAGCGATGACGGCTTTGCGGAGCCTTTGGGCGGGAGAGGATCTGCGACTGGAACTCCATCACAAGGCCGTCGGGGGCGACTGTTCCCAAACGCAAGCGCAGCGTGAATTTGGAGCCTGCTACCGAGGCAAGTGAGCTGACCACGGACGTTGCTCCAGGCTCCTCGAGCATATGCACAAAGTCGCCGCTGGGTTGAGTAACAAGGCATCCCATCTTTTGCATCCCATCCCGCTAGCCGTCGTCCTGTAACGGCATGAGCTGCCACAAGGTGCCGGGTGCCCCGATCGGGGTTTGCCTCCGCACACATTGGAGCCGTTGGTCAAGAACACTCCCGGCCGCCTCTCCGTGGGCTCGTGGCTCGTGAATCCGTGGGTGTCTTGCAGGGTCCGTTAGCCGATGGTATTGAGACTTGAGCGCTGAGCGTACTTATTGGTTAGCAGCAGGTAAGTGTTGTCTGTTACCCGAGCGCAAGCGAAGTGTTACCAATGCCCGTCAGCCCGTGCACCGTGCCTCCCTCCAACCCCTCCACTGTCCAGCGATTGGCCCGGTGGCCCGGTCGGTCGTGACTCGTCCTCGTAGGTGCATAATCCGCCGCCCAGTCGGTCGTCTTGCGCGGCGGGTCGGAGGGACAACGGTTTCAAGTTTGCGAGGCAAGCATATGCGTGCATGCCTACCTACGGTTACGCGACTCCAAGCGAGGCGGGCTGGGCCCGGTCGATGGAGAGCCCCCATCCCACATCTTTTCCGAATCTGCGCCATCTTCGCGCGCTGCAAAGGCTAAAATGCAGCTCCCTCTCGCAAGCGGTGGCTCGTGTAGCGTTGTCGCTCCTGAGAGGCTGATGAGAGGCTAACGCGTAAGTACTCACAGGCGTGGCGGGAGGTGGCCGTCGTCCGCGGCGTTGCACATCATAACGCATGGCACTCCGCCGTCACGAACGCTGGCTAGCGCACCGGGACGGGGGCCGCTAGGAGAGCCGGTGCACCGTGTACGTACCTGGAGTCTGCTGGCCCTGAGGGGACTTGCGTGGTACGCACGCGCGTACGCTCTTGTGTGCGTCCTCTGATGCATGGCTGATGGACGGGTATAAACCCGAATCCCTGTGCACTCGTGGTGTCGCATTCTCTTGTCTTGTCTGTGCAAGGTGTGTACTTACAAGGCGGGCGGTGAATGTACATTGGAATGATGAGGAGGATGATGGCGGCCCGGTCTAAAACGGCGGAGCGCCGGAGGCATGACCTCTTTGGGGGTGGGCCGGGCGGCGGGCGGCGGGCCCTGTGGCGTGGCCCGGTATGGCACTGAGACGCGATCGACCCGGCCCAGGAGAGTGGAGGCTTTGCACGTTGCGGTTGCGAGATGACCGCGCCGATGTCGCCAAGGGCGCACGCGTGCGTCCAGGCCTCGCCGGCAACTCGCCATAGGCGGGGATAGCTCCCGTCGTCCGGACTGGGGGGTGTTTGGTAGAGACCGCGACGTCAGACGTGATCGGGGCGTGCTATTGGCTGGGGCGGGGAGGCTAGAGCGGAGGGCTGGTGTAAGTGAGACATCGGGCAATATAACGTTCGCGTATGGATCGATGTCAGTCAGTAGTCTGAAGCTTGAATATCGCTGTACCTGTCGTGACAAGTCAAGACATCTTCGAGACGATTGCTACCGCGGCGGAAGCAACCGTCCTCTCCGAGGACCAGACGATCGCGAATCGACGATCCAGGTCTTCGTATGTACGGCGAATCCCTTTGTTGCTAGACCGAGAACGTCCATGTCCTTGCGACTTGAACGAGGCGACCTCTTTCAACCTGCTTTGAGCAACTCGTCTTCGTCAGTCGAGCTGCAGGACGCATTGTACGAGTACGCCACACTCACCGTGTACAGCCAGACAGGGCATAGCCTATAGCGTTGGTTGCTGGGGATAATGCGTCCCGCGCACGGCCCGCCACAAAGCAAGCCAGAGAGATGAGCCAGCCTCGTGTCGATAAGTGACATGGCACTGTCAGTGGCCCAGCGTATATACTCGTATTTGGCAAGTTGGGCCACAGCCGACACGCATGGTGGTCTGTACTCGGGCCTCGGGCGCGGTCCGATGTGCGACGCTACTTATTCCGAGGCTAAAGCTGGCTGTGGCACAGTCTCGGATGCGGCGGAGAAGAAAGAAAGCACCACGGGAGTTGCTGCAGCGTCTGACTTACCTCTTTCCGTGCTCGCGACAAGGAACTCGCTGTAGGAACTCGCGGAGTCCAATTCATCGAGCCTGCAGTCGAGCAGCGTGCATCCCCAGATCCGCGGGACAGGCATGGACTGTACACTGACAGACTGGTACTGTCTTTTGTTTTGTCCGCCACGCGAGGCTCGTACACGCGTGCTCGCTCCTTGTACCCACATACCCGAAGTCCGACCTGTGATAATCGCGTGCCCCGGGGTGGGTGGACGTGGGCGCAGGCGTGTGGCCTGAGCGGAACGGGCGGAATCCGAACAGTCACCGGTGCGCTCGTAACGTGAACAGCAAGCGTTACCGACGAGCGGGTGCGCGGGACCAGGCTGAGTGCGGGAGGGCTTACGTCGGGAGCGCATAACCTGTGGCGCAGGTTTGTCGGGCATACATATCGGACGGTGGCCAGGTGAAGCGAGCTCGGGTGCAGACGGTCGTGGACGCACACAGGCGACTGGCGGGATCGGGTGGGGAATTGGTGGTCGGACGAGATAAGCATAGGCATTGCTATCCGCAATGCGGGACGAACGCGAAGGCGCATACATAATCGTCTACGTGGATGACATCGTCGTGAATAAGAGAGTACGAGAGTACTTAGGCGGACGGTAGAGGTAAGGTGTGGATGCGCGTGCGGCGATCATGATCGTCGTGGCCGAAAGCGGGAGTGCAAGTAGGAGACCGGGTCGGGAGCCGGAGGGCCTTACGGACACGGGCAGACACGCGGGGGAAAGCGACGGGAGTCACTTGCGGTTGAGACAGTAAGAGAACAGAGAGCGCTGCTGTTGGTTGGGTGGCCGTAGGCGCACTGGAGATTGCGATGTTGGGATGGGTGCGAGGTGACTGATTAAATAGCGGGTCGGAGACAGGAGACGGGAACGGGCACGGAGAGGAGGCGGAGACGGGAGGTGCAAGGACCCGGAGATGAAGAGCGCAGGGCGGTACGACATCAAGTGAACGAGTGGATGGACCCATGGTCGAGTCAGATTGCCAGGGAGAGGCGAGACGGGATGGAAGGGAGGCAGCTGGAGGCAGAGAGGTAACGCAATCAGACATCAGGGATCCGGGGGAGACTGTCATGAGAACACGAGCCAGACATCGATTATGTCCATAACGCAGATGTGCATTCCATAAGAGCGAGGGCGCGTGGCGGGCTCCGGAAAGCGATGAGAGCGATAGGGCAGACGGACGGTCGAGTGATCATGATGGTGCGATGGCCTGGGTTGGATGTGGTATGTGTGCGTATGGAAAGAGAGGACGAGTCGGCGAGGGTCGTTGGATGAGAACACATCCGGCGGCGTGGGCCCGGATTGGCTGCGGCCGGCGTGGACGAGAGAACAGGCCACTGCAGCGGGCGGGGCATGTGCTAAAGCGTGTGCAGAGCAGAGGACGAGCAGGAATGCGTCCGAGCTGATCCCGGAGCGCGGGGCGGCGAGTGCGGGGAAGCCGGGCGTCTGGGACACGCTCGGGTAAGGGCGGGACAGGCTGCCTCAGGCTGCCTCCCATTGGCCTCGCCCCGATGAGGCAGGTGCCGTAACGTGGAGATGCCCGATCCTGGCGACCACCCGGCGCCTGGAGTAAATCCGGGGCAGGCCATTTTCGCCGACGTCGTCCCGTCTGTGCGCCCATCCTCGCACCGAGCCCGGCGGTGCTCGTGCACTGGCTGCGTCCGGTCCACGACAAGGCGATGGCCACGCGGACGGGCACGGCCCTCGAGCGTGCAGCACGCCAGGGACCGCGAGCGAGGGCGGGAAATGGGCTCGGGGCTGCAGACACGCGCGTCTGCGCAGACGTAATGGTGGAAAATGGGAGGAACGAGGGGATTGGGCGGCGCAGGGCCTGGACTGATTGGACAAGGGCGCTATTGGCTCGGCAAAAGACTGGGAATCGGATCGGTGTCTCAAGGGCCAATGAGACGCGGATGCCGAATCGGGGAGCAGACCTCGCAAGACCGGATCTCGATGCATCTCCAGCGCTGCACCTGCAAAATAAATAATAAAGTAACTCGCTCGCGACGCGGGTACCGGGAGGCACAAGTTGGGTTATAAGACCGGGCACAGATCGTCCGCCCCTTCCCCGACATCCCTCCCCCGACACCATGGACACCGTCGACATCCCCTTCGACGCCATTTGGTGCCCTGTCTGCTCTCGTCAAATCGTGCCCAAGCGGCTCTCCGTCCCCGTCCTCCCCCCTCCTACCCCTGCCCCAGCGGCCCCCACCACCTCCCGTGAGCACGCTGCGACCACCTCCCCTTTGTACGTTCACTCACTTCTACCCTCCAGATCCCAAAACATCACATCAACCGGAGCCCAGTGCTCGTCTCACTCGTGGCAAGACTGGCACCATCCGTCCTCGGGCACCAGGCCTCGTCCATGGCACCGGTCGCGTAAAGCCCAACGGTACCATCAAGCGCTCGCCGACAAAGGACGCGCCTCAGGACACCAAGTCCGATGCGATCCCTCCCTCCAAGCCTGCTGCTCCTGTCCGCCACCGCACCATTATTGACCAGACCCCCGCACCCTTCTACTGCTCCGACGAGTGCCGGCTCGCCGACCTCCAATCCCAGCACAGTGCAATCGACATCAACTACCACCCCGCACGGCGAGCATCCCCCTCACTCCCACCAGTACCACCAAACTCGGTCACGGAGCTTCCCTCCTCGCAGGAGGATAGCGACTGCTCGAGTGGTGCGTCGTTCGAGTCGCGCTCGTCCATGTCCTCCCCTTCCACGTCCTCCGCCACTGCCCGCCCCTCCGCCCCTTCTCCTGCCCCCAAGAGCGACCCTCACCAGGACTCGTACAACCGCCTCTCCGCCATCTACGGCTTTGCACCCCTCCCTCCCGCCGCGCCAGTCACCTCCAAGGTGACCAAGACCGCGGACGAGCCGGCACCCCGTCTCGACGGCGGCATCATGATGGCTGCCCGTCGCATCCAGGCCGCTCTCTGTTCTGACAAGCCGAAGCGGTCCTCGTGGGGCGTGCCCGTCTACAGTGATCCTGAGGAAGACAACAAGCCCATTCCGGGGTGGACGGACGGTTCGAACGCATGGCGCGCGAGCGTATACGGCTTCGCACCGCCGCGGGACTTCACTCGCACCGACCCCGACGACGCGGCCGTTCGCGCGTACGGTTCGTATGTCGCGAGCCCGCATCGTTCTCGCGGCGTCCACTCCACGCTCGGAGAAGGCAAGCCTGCAACAGAGGTCAAGCCCAGCGCGTCCACGGCTTCCCTGCCCGCGCGTGTTGTCGATGCTTCTACTCAAGAGTTGTACTCACAGTTCTCCGCTTCCTTCAACCGTCGTTCCGAGTCGCGCAGCTCCGTTCACCGAAGCCACAACCTGTCGTCGTCCCCCACCGGTTCTGCTCGTTCTGCGCTTGGGCGTGAAATCTCCCTCCTTGCACCCGGCGCTGAGGGGCGTCTTTTGGTCCCTAATGTGAAGATGCGGCGAGTGAATTCCAGCGCTTCTAGCATCGACGGTTCCTCGTCCTGGGATAGCCAGAGCGGCATCTACAGTGCGGGGTCCGTGTCCGGCAGGAAGCGCAGTCCCCTCAGCCGCCAGAACAGCGACGCTAGCGTCGACGTCATGGAGACCCAGAGCGAGCACGGCAGACTTGAGATTCGCTCGATGCCCAGTGTGGCCAAGCCCCGTCCCACACCTGGTATGTGATTTCGCAACGTATCGTTCCACATGTACTCATCATCTCACCCACAGCTCGGACTGGGAGCTATTCCTCTGAGACCTACAAGTACAACATAATGCGCACCGCGCCCAAGAGAGAAAAGCGGATCGTACGCAAGGTCATCGATGGCGTCGAGCGCGACTTCGAGGTCGAGGTCGAGGTTGAGGAGACCCCCAAGCGGCTCTTCCTCTTCGGCGGCACGCGCAATTGAGCGCAGCGAGGCTATGTCGCGGAGTATGGGCGAGGCATCGTCCCACGTCCAGTCCCCATTGCATCTCAACATTGTCCATACCGCATAACACTCATACCCCTTGTCAATACCTGGATACCTCGCCCGCATCGCGCATACCCTCGCCGTCGTCTGACGGTGTGCATCGTCATTCCCTTGCATCGACACGAATCAATTGCATCCCTCGTCGCCGCCTCATCTGACTTATTCGCCGCTCGCCGCATGCTCTCGATCGCCTATCGTTATCTCCAATGCCTACCCTGCCCGCCCGCATCCGCATCTACCGTATGTCCCTCTACTCGACTACGCTACGACCCGCCTACTCGCTCGCGTTCGGCCTCCATCCTAATCAACGCCTGCGATCGCGCACAAAATGTCCCATATCCCCTGTATATCATCTGTACCACCACTGCTTCCTCCGGGTCTTGGCTTATCGCCGTCGGGTCTTGGGTCTCCTCTCATTTCGGGCACTCCCCGGGTCAGGGACGCGGGCGCACACCGCCGTCCCCCACTGTCCTGCGCCGCGCGGGCGGAGGGGGGACGTGTACATTCTCGTGTATCGGTATCTCGCATGCTCGTCTGTCGTGGTCGCTCGTTTGGTCTCTGGATCTCCCCGTCTCATCATCATTCCCGATCGTTTTTCCCTTGCTTCCGTTTGGTTTTTGGAGAAGTTGTATGAACAGTACCGCGTACTTATTATTGTGTCTGCTTCGTTGTGCCATGATTGTTGTTTCCCGTTCGCTTTGTCGCCAAGGTCTCTCTTGGTTGTTATCGTTGTACTTGTACCGCCGTCGCCGTCCTGATCCTGATCCTCGCGCCCCCTCATCGCATACGCATACCACACGCATCCATCCATCCATCCTTGCATCCAGTTGCCCCCACGCACACCACATTGCATCGTCTCGGGTACCCGCTACCATACCCCATACCTCCTATTACCGCATACCGCCGCCATACCGCACGCATACGGATACGATGATACCGCGCAGGACCCCCCATCGTTATTCCCCTTCATCGCTTGTACGAACGCCATATGATACATAACAGTACGATAGTAATGAATCTCTCATGTTGATGTCCATCTTGCCTGGCGTGACCTCGAGGCATGAATGAAGCGCGACAGGTGATGCATATGCGTATGCTGCATGGCTGTAGGTCCGGAAGGCGACTAGATCCGCTGTGAGATGAAAGCGCAGCGAGACGGAGATGAGGCGCCTTCGACTCGCTAGCTGTAGCACTACATTATGATATGTAGGCAAAGTGCAATACCTCGGTACGCTCGGAATGCTGGTGAGTATGTATGCAATGATGCGCACGCGCATGATACTATGAAGTGGGTCGTGCATCCCGTGCGGCGTGCGGGGCCCCGCATTTCCCCAGGTGCTTCGCGAGGCCAGGGTCCGAGTCCGAGTCCGCCCCGTGCTTCGCGAAGGAGGTATGGCTCGCGCTGCAGGCTGCAGCTCGGAACTCGGAACTCGCTCGGGTTCCGGTGACGCGTTCTGACACTGCGGCTGGTCACTGCGACTGCGCCGATCGCTCGTTCTGAGTTCTCTTCGCGCGTCGGGAGTGCGTAAGCGTTTACGCGTACGAGTGGACAGGGAAGGCGTGATCGGCGGCGCGACGTCGACGTCGGATAGAAGCTGTCAGTACTTACTGTCTGTTTGCGCGAGAGAGACGAGAGAGAGGCTGAGAGAGGGGACGTCGGTCCCGATGCGACCTTCACTGCGGGGACGTCGGGCACACTTCAAGTCACTCGACGCTGGTTGGTCGTTCAGTCGGCTTCTGGACGCCGCAGGGATGTACGGTAAGCTAACTGCACGTACATACGTATACAGCCCCGATGTCGAGCGAGCTGAGGGTCATCCGGACAGGCTGCAGAAGAGCAAATCTAGAGACTACTTAGAGTTACCATGCATATGGCTGCCGCTGCAGCAGCAGCCGTGTGTACGAAAACTAATAGTACATGTCTAAGAGCCCCGCGGCGGTTCGGATTGACTGGAGATGACATGTGCGGGCCTCAGTTCGGCCGCGGCGGAGGTTCGACGCGTTCGCGATGTGCAGCAGCAGTGCCCCGCGGGGAGCCGAAGTCTGCACGAGCTGTGGCTGGGCTGCTGGGCTGCACGCTGCCGTGCTGCGCGTGGTTCCCGGTGGAAGGTGTGCGTTGCCAGTACTTGCATATGGTTGGACCTCCGAGCCCGACGTCAGCGAGCAATCTCCGCGTCCGGATGGGCATGCGCGGCCGGAGAGCGTGGGCGAGACAGAGCTCTCCGAGGCGGTCCTTAGGAAGCACAGGAGGTGTGGCGGGTGACTCTCGGAGACGGAACTCTGTAGCTCGGAACACTGCTCGAGGCCGCGGGGCTAGGATGGCCGCAACGTTAACTTGCAATTGCGAGCTTCGAGGAGGGCGGCGTCGGCTGTGAGCGCTGTGTTCAAGCTGTGTCTGTCGGCATGAGTTAAGGTAAGGGGTAAGTATGCTTGCGCTGCGGACGACGTGCGTGCGGAATGCGGGAACCTCGAGGAGGCCGACGGGCATGGCCACGCCGCTCGCCCAGCGCCTCGCGGTGCACGAAGGTTTGGCTGTTGTGTGACGTCATGTACTGAACGACACCCTGTGGACACTGAGGCAACATCCGTTCATGCTGGATGAATCGTTGGCGGTCGGTGTGTAGGATGTTCCCTGGGGCCCCAGAGGGTGGATTGCTGCATGCCGACGCCGAGCCGTTCAGTAAGTAAGTAGAGTACAGAGTCCCCTAGTGCCCCGCTTCCGAGATCGAACCGTCCAGAGCTGTAGCTGCGACCTTTGTTGAGCCGAATGTAGACGAGACACCTGGTGTTCAGAAGCATACTTATGAGAATACCTAGATAACAGTACAGTAACATGTGTCGAGGGGACAGGCGAAGCTCCATCAGCGACGTTTGCGATCCTCTGCGGGAGTCTTGCAGGATATCGACATCCGCGTCCTGACCATGGCAGGCGGGTCCCGAAGTGAGGCCTGTCAGAGTCCAGAACGAATCGCGTCGTGCATGTCGAGACTCGAGGCATGTCGTCGACGAGGAAGAGAACAGAGGGGAAGAGGAGCAGCGCCACACGGAGATGCCTCTTCCGCCTCTCGTTCGGCCTGTCGATCGCGCACCACACACGACTCGGGCAGGCTCGGACGCGACGATGAACGTTAAGTAACGCAGGTTAACGTAAACGATCGCCGTGGGGTACATACCCGGCGGGAGGGCTCGATATGGGCAGCGCGAGGGGATGTGCCTCCGAAGTGTCCGAGACGGGGGTACTGGGGAGTGCGGGCCGTCGACCGATGGATGGCCATTGGCGATGAGCGGGCGGCATGATGCATCGCTGCTGAAGTGGTTAGCCCGAAAGGGAGCTCAGGGCTGCGTTCGAGGGTGTGGCCGATGGCGGTCGCGACCACGGGCGTGCTGCCCTGGCGAGGAGCTAACGTCCCGCGTGCGGGCGTTGCGTTGTCTCGGGGGGGTGTGGCCATGCGCTCTCTTCGCGTGCGGACTGTGGCTGACGACGGTGATTCGTGGAGCGGAATTTAGTGCGCCTGCATGGTTATCTGTACGTACTTACTGGTCCTGGTCCTGGTCCTGCGGTTCGCGATTCGGTCAGCGCGTTGGGTGCTGGTGAAGCTGACATACCGAGAACCCGACAGATACGCCAACTCCGGAGAGGCGTTTGGTGGAAAGTTCCTGCGTTCTGCGGGCCTTCGACCAACTTCCTCCAGGAGCGAATCGGACGAGGCGCGTCGAGCAACAAGTACCCGCCGATTGGCGCGCAGCCCGACGCGTCGGGCCCGCCAATGATGTCACTCACGCGTGCGGTCGACGCTGTCTGTGAGCATACGCCGTAAATGCGACGGCTTTCCGCCCTTCATTGCACATATCGTCCTCGCTGTACATCGTCTTGTGATCTCCATTGGGACTCCGAACTTCTCTTTGACGTTTCTCGTCTTCGACCGTGTTCTCGTCCCCCAAGGAGTTCGCAAGTGGAGCGAGTCAGTGTCAAAGACTATTATTGAGAGCGACACTCAAGTTCCGCAGAACACCCCCGACACGTACAGCCTCTTCTCCAACGCCGCTTCTCGAGCTTCTCTCGCGCTCGCAGGCCATTCAGTTCGGTGGGCGTTCCTGAGCCTGCCTGATGTGCCAAGGTAAATCCCCAACAATATTCGCGCGACGCAGGCATCTGCACTCTTCGAAGCAGAACGCGATCGATACGCGTCCTCCCAGGGACGCTCTTCCTTACGGCTCCCGCTGCCACGGTACACCCTGCGACGCCGTCCACAGCGCACGGGGAGCAGGGCATATGTCACCGAGTGGCGGCCTCCTGCGAGTTCGAAGTTCTCAAGTCGAAGCCGCGGTCTGGACTCTAGGCCCTGAACCATTCTCGGAGAGTGTCACCTCAAAGGCCATGTGGTCGCCTCCGTCGTCATTGCTCTGGTGGCAGCCGCCACCTCGTCATCGCGTCCACGACAACCGACTCGTCCTCGTGAACCCGTTGCCTCAATCGCAATGCAATCTTCCGACGCTCCAACGCAGCCCTGAACGTCTGGAGTCTGGACTCGCCTGTGCATTCGCTCGACCACCGACGCTGCATATGCACTTAATTAGCGCATGGGTGCTCGCGTAAGTGGCTGCTCACGTCGGCTGTCAGATGGCTGGACGTTGGGCTAATCGTTACCTCTTAGCGCACTCAATTGAAACAGCTGTGTTTGCTCCAGTTGGAAAAAGGCTCTCCAGCCTGCTGCAAAACTTACTCAGCCGACCCTGACAGTAAGTTTTCGTGACGATCTGCACCCGCCATGGTTAACCAGAGTTCTGCCGGCAGCGTCACCTCCGTCCGCGAACTGTAAAAGTTGCGAGTACTGTATGAGCAAGCCGCCCGGGTATACATACGTAGCATGCCTCGCGGCCGGACGGCGTTCAAGTGATGTCACCCTTGGATGGTTAGCTGGCCACGCCCACTTCCGAAGGCTGATCCGCGCACACGCACACGCACCTCCGCTCGCTTTCACCAGCTCGAGGAGGCACCCTCACTTCCTTTCCGGGTGCTCGCACGGCGTCTCGGGCAACGTTGCACGCTCGCGCGGTCCAGGTCGAGCATGAACGTTTGAACTTGCCCCGGTGACATCCTCCCGTCGCCGCCTCCTCGCCAGCGCGGTGTGCACACCTCCCGTGTCTGTCATCGTCTCGCCACACGCTGCACCTGCCGCAGTAGCACATCCGTGTATCCTTCCAGTCCTTTCCGGGCAGAACGCACACCATGGACGCGCGCCTGCGGTTCTCGTGACCGCCGCGGGTTTACGTCTCCTCCTCCTTGCGCCGGCTGCTGCTTCGCCCTGCGTGAGTGCTAGTCACTAGTCGTCGCTTGCTGCTGCTGACTGTTGGCATCGATGACTCACGATTCATGTCTGTCCCATCCCATGATTCAGCGGCCTTGATCCATCCGTCCACTTCATCTGCCCACCGTCCGAGAACACTTCCTTCGTCCGACGGCGACAGCTCGTCCTTCTCCGAGGTCCACTGCACCCGCGCCGATCTGCAGTCCCCAGCGGCACGCGCGTCAGGTGCGGCGTCACGGGCATCGAGTGGTCTTGTGGCTGGCTCGCTGCAGACTCGTCGTACTGTACGTGGACGAGCATCGAGCATCGTTGTGACTGTGGTGAGGGGATCAGGCTTCTAGCCCGAGCTTGTTGCGCGCCCACGCCTTCTCACATCCCGAAACGGAGACGGAGATGACGATCGCACTCGGGTGTGCACTCTGTCCAATCTGGGCAGCTGGCCACATGAGCAGTTACATTACAGAGCTGGGAGAACAGCGTCCGCCCGTCACAAGTCTGCGGTCGTGGACGTGTGCGCCTGTGGGCGACATCGGGGGCCCCATGGCCGCTAACGACCTAACGGGCATTCCAGCTGGCTAACGGGTTACGGGTTACGGGTTACGGGAGGAGGGTACGTAACCGTTGTCTCCGAGTCCGGGCGCTGGGGGGGCTGACAAGGTTTGCTATGCAGATGATCACTCCTGGCGACGCGGAGGACGAGGACCTAGACAGGCACAGGTTAACGTTCACGTTTACGTTCAAGTCGCACTGGCAGGGCAGAGATCTGACACTGCGCCACCAGGTGGAGAGCCATGTGCTCCCGCTGTCCAGTGTCCGCGTACGCAGTAGCGCGCTGGCGTTCGGTGTGTATGTGCGTATCCGTATGCCGGATGGAAGCAGCAGCTGTCTGTCGCTGTTGCGATGTCCCGGATCCGCGAGGACGTAGGACCGCCGCCCTAGGACGGGACGACAGGTGCGCGTTGCCTGGGACATCACTCAGCACTGGCTGCCCCCAGCAATGGCATCTTACGGCATGCGAGCGGGGTACTGTCGCTACGAGGCAGAGAGGCTTCGAGAAGTGCGGGGTAGAGGCCAAGGTCCCCTCTTCGCACGGCAGTGGCGCAATTCAGTTCGTATATTGAACTTCTGCGCCCTGACGCGGACCTGGACGTGCACGGACGCACGAGGAAGGGGAAGCGGAAGGGGAAGACGCGGCACAAGGTGTATCACTCGGTCGGGCCTCGGTCGGGCATTCAGTCCCTGTAAGTATTCGCTCTCGTCCTCGTTCTCGTCCTCGGCTCGCGTTCGTCACTCGGGGAATGCGAAGAGGAGGCGCGAAGCGAGCTCGGACGAGAAGGTGGGCTGGCAGCGGGCGCCCCGAGGGATCGTCTCGTCGGAGCACGCATGGACCATTGACACTGAGTGGTCAGAGGTGCAGGTGCGTCACGGCTCGCTTGCGAATTTGTAGGCGCAGTTGCTGATGCGAGCGAGTCGCAGCGCACGTTCCAGGGAAGCGCGAGACCGAGGATGGGTCGTCGAAGTCGGTCGATATCGATGTGCGTGTGCCGGGTGGTCGAGCGAGGATGGGGCGATGCTCCTGTGTCCACCGACGATCCTTTGCCTGGCCATGACTTCAACTCTTTCTGGGGCGACGGCTCGAGTCGAGCCCTCGCTCGTTTCCCATCGTGACTGCCAGTATCTGGCTGAGTGTCCTCCTGCTTGTCCCCTTCCTGCGCTTCTGCTATCCTTCCTGCTCTTACCGCTCTTCCGGAGATTCATCGGCCCCACGCTCTGGGCCGCAACTGGTCCCCCATCGACCGTCGCCATTGAGAGACCTGTCAAACAGTCATCCATCCTGCGGTGTGCCTCCAGGAGAACCGATAGCTCAATTATGGACGGAATGCGCAGACGCAGGCACGAGAAGACGGGAATAGCATGCCGGCACCTTGCAGTGGCTCGGCAGCAGTTGCCCTGCAGCAGTCTCGTTTCGGACAGGCGATATTCTCGTCATCTCCAGCTACAGTAACAGTATCCTCCCCGCACCCCGCACCCGTCCACATCTCCGATCCCGTCATTGGCCAACCCCACCCCCGCTCCGTTCCGTGACCACCCTGCCGCCGCCCCCGAGCGTTCGGCACGCGTGCCAATCTCGAGCTCAAACGCGAACAAGGCCTGTCCTGTATGGCGGTCATACCATCTATCACGTCCCGTTCTGTGCATGCCGGATTGCCAGAAGGAGAGCGAAGCGACTCACGCTTGCGCGAGAAGGCGCGCCGCGTCGCCCCCGCAGGATCCCGTTTCGGACTCCGCGGGCTGTCCGGTTCGGTGATACGAGCCACGAGACGGATTGCCGTGCCTGCATGTCCATTGCGGGCGACCTCTCGACGTCGGCCAACACATGCTCCTGAATGCCAGCGGCCGATACCCAGCACAACGCTCGACGCTCGACGCCGGCGTATTCTTACGTCTTGCGTCCTGGATCTTTCCGCGAGCGGTTGTGGCTGCACGGTGTGTAGTTCCCTGCATGATACGGTCGCTGGTAGACCGGGGGTATACTGTTTATGCCCGCGGTTTGCTGGCCACCGGTACGCAGCTCGGCGTCCGAGTTCGACATGGCAGGCTGGTCCGCGCTTGAACATGTCAGCATCCTCGCCGGAGAGGCGCGTTCCCCGCAATGGACAGGTTTCGCGTTCGTTCATGTGGTCATGCCGAGCATGGAGCTTATTTCCCCAGATTCGAGCCCCAGCTGGAGGACTCTCGAGCATGCTGCTGTCGCTGCTCAATCAACGACGATCCGCACGGGTCCCGAGACTGCGCGGCGGGTTGGACCACGACAGGTCCTCGCTTGTCGGATACTTGGACACCGGGCTTTACGCGTCGGGCGGTGTACGTGCCGCACCCCGGCTTCTTCCAGTGCCTGTGTCATTGTATGTGGACGTGCACGTCGTAGGTGCGTCTGGGAAGCAAGTGGAGTATGGCAGGAAATCGGTGTTAAGATGTCTCTGTCTCCGGAATACAGTTCACGCTGGCATCCGCCCCTCGTGCATCTGCGTCTGTGGCATGGACAACGAACATCGGCATCGGCGCAAGAAGCATCAGACATCACGCCCCCGACGCTCACCTGTGCTGAAGGCCGAGGAGGCGCGCCGCCGGACAGCGACCATCGCTATCTGTGGGTGTCTGGGAGGGACACATTGCTGTTTGTGATTCAGTCTAGGTGCGTGCCGTAGCGTCGCAGACCTTCGGTGTCTATACGTGTGCTCACACTGCGTTGGTTCTTCCCGCTAGAAGAGCTCGTCACGACTGGAGGCGCGCGACGACTTGCGCTCATGCCAGCATGCGTTCACAACGGGGCCGCGGAGACGGCGGCCGCCACAGGACGAACCTGGGAAGCATATCTGCAGCGAAGGAGAAGGCGAAAGTCGGGGTTTGCGTCTGCAGTCGTGATTGCGTGCAAACAGGATCAGGGATGCTACGATGCGACCGGAGAAGCACGAGAGGTGGATCGCTGCGAGGTCAGGTGAAACTGATTTCTCAGTGGTTGTATTGGATGGGCTCCACTGAGACGCGCGGCCATCGACGTTGGCATGGTCGGTAGGTACTCCAGACGCTTGGTGGTCGGATGTCGCAGGTTAACCCTTGTCTTGACAGATACATGGTGGTAAGGGGTTATCCCTGATCCGCGCGACGGGAGAGAAACCCTCGGGGGCTGCTTGGGCTAAATGAAGAGATGTCTGACTGCACATGTGCTGCTCGACAGAAGACAGACGGCAGGCTGCGAAGACACCGCCTGTATGTGATTGTTCCTCCTTCAAGAACGACCGCATCGAGCTGACGGTCCGCGGGGAGCCGGCGCTGACAGAACTCTGTATGGTATGTTTGTTCCTTGCCGAAGCGAAGCCTCCGCATGTAACGAGTTTCGCATAGGTCCCTGCGTATGTCAGGTCACGGCAAGAGGAGCAATCTGGAGCCGTCCAGCCTCCGGAGGGTGACGATATTGGGAGTGTCCCTCTTGATTGCCGAACAGCCTGCATGAGACCGGACGGCTGCTTGAACAGTTCAGCAGGCAAAGTAGGAGGTTAGGTACGTGATTCGACCATCATCATGTTATGATATAGCGTACACGGAGGTTCTGCGCAGCGGTCACACTAGACATAGACATGATGAACGACTTAGGACCGCGGTCGTCGTCATGTCTATGTCAGTCTCTCCCAGTCGTATGAAGTCCGGTGTCCAGGGCCTTCGAGAAACTCCTCGCCCTGGAGACCTGCCGTAGGTGCTTGGACGTCCGGCACGCAGCGAATGCCAGATGTTCCCGACGCCATCGGGTATTCTTGGGCGCAGCTCACTACCTGTTTGGAAGGTCGCAACACACTCACCTTATCCAGCTTGCGTTTGCATCAGTGTGTATCGCAACAGCCTACGGGAGCATCACCTGCTAGGTCCCAACCGCCTTTTCGCCGGGCATCAACAAGAGATGGGTGGCGGCGGCCTGGCAGGGGAGCAATTTCCGAACCAAAGATCCTGTGAGAACGGGAGCCTATGTTTGTTCATCTCGGCGCGGATGATGTCGCCTTCACGGCGGCTGCATGCAATCTGGCATCGTTGCTGACCGTGCTGTAGAGCAGTCGTTTCTTGCTGCCGTGGCGAAAGTCTCTCCAACATCGCCGACTTCATGTCCGCCTGTCCACGCCTGCGGACATATTTGCACTGGTTTGAGCAACCGTCGACGCCAGGCGCAGGTACGAACCTTGATCATATTAACGTGCGTCATGCTGACTCGAATGTGACCAGGAGTAGACGATCGCACTACACTGTAGTGCATACGTGGGTATGGCGAGGGTATCTTCCTACGGTCCTTGAGGAGCCTCCTCCGTCATAGCTGTCACTCTGACTTTTGTGGAGCTATCAGTCGAGCATCGGCCAACTCGGAACATCCCACTCAACGCCTCACCGCACCGTACCCTGTCCGGCGGCTGGGATCATCCTCCACGGCTCTCCTACTCCCGCATCGTTCCTAGCCTGTGATTCACGACATGACAAGTGGCATCCGAACATTCCCCTTCCGACTTGTCGCAGCTTGTCGCTCCTCGGATAAGTCATAGCTTCCGACCATATTCCTAACGCACTCCGTGTCTTTACGCCCTCGGACCGAACACCAACGACGCAACGTAACTCTCGCGTCTACTGGCCACGAACGCAAGACAGACGTGCTTTCTCACTGGTCGCAGGCCGGACAGGCTCCGAGGACCCGACGTCGACGCCCACCATTGGCTCGCAAAACGCTCTTTGACTACTGGCTCCTGCGGCTTCCCTCGCTGACGCACGAGTCCGGCACACCAATGGGAAAACGGCGCACGCTGCCGGCGCTCGCGTGAACGACGATGACGGCATCTGCGAACGCGTCGTTCTCTCGCAAAATCGCGAGTCTGGACGAGTCTATCTGCCTGGTATCGCGATAGGAACTTCGAAACATCGGGATCGCGCGGCGCTGCATATGTGTGTGCGTGTGCGAACTTGGAATCGGTCAATAGGACAAGATTCCCCTCCGAAGCGGCGCAGGCGGTACGACACACGGGGGCGACACTCGGGAGGATGGAGGAGTACGTCTTCGTTACGCGTCAGCGGTGGCCCTGATTAGTGAGTGTGTCGTCGGTGTTGGTCATGGCCGCACGGTGCTCATACAGCCGGAATTCTTCAGCATGCGGAAAACACAAGACAGAAGAGGATGCGAACTCGTCCTTGCGCCGCGCGCCATCCGATCGGACGAAGACAGGAAGCAAGTACTGACATACGAGGCGCGCAGTGCCTTGCGCTGTTACGCAAAATTCTGGCGGCAGGAGCTTGCTGTGCGCGTCGTCGTCATTCTACCGGACTCATTCGTGCACGCCATTGGTCTGCATGTTCGTGCAATCTGCACATAGGTCGGGCGTTCGGGCAGACCCGCCAGAGTCGCGCCGCCTCCGACCACTTCTCGCCTTCGACCCCCGTCCCCACGCTGGTTATCCCCGCTATCTTTCCCGCGCTGAGCCCGAGCCATCTGCGTCCCTCGAGACGCGCATGCTCGTCGTGGCTTCTCGCGTCGGGATACGGTCCTGCGCCCGCGTCTGAGCTCTCGGGTGCAACACTCTGGCCCTCAGCCCTATGCTTCTTCTCTCGGCAGAGGTGAGTACGAGCGAATTTTTCGCGCGTCGCACTGTCGCCGGTTGTCGCTTTAGGCTTTCGCGGATCGTGTCCGCCTGCGTGGCCCGGTGCGCCCAATACGGCATTAAGCCGTCGCATAGGGACGGCCATGATGTACAAAGGCGCTACGTGGTTATCTCAGAGCGCGGAAGATGGACCGTTGAACCGTAGTCTGTGGCCTGAGGGAACACTTCGGAAAGACTGGCGGCGTCCGCCTGGTGAGATAACGGCTGGCTGCTCGGGGCCATGGCATCCCGACGACGAGGAGACTTAGGACCGACGTACCGACTTCCCGACGCGCCGAGAGAAGACCTGCTGGGCACATTTTGGAGGCAGATAACACGGTGGATCGTCGATTGCCTACTGGGTACAGGCTATTGACTATTGGGTGGGAGGTATGCGGTGTCGTGCGTATCTATCTCTGTGTTCGTGTCACGTAGAAGACTCGGTGTATCCTTGGATGTTGGACCTGTAAGATGACAATGCAGTGGTTACTCGCGATATGTTTGCCATGCCCGCCTTATATCTACGATGAATTGGTTTGACTGTGCTGGTAGGGCACCAATGCGTCGCAACAGATGCGAGGTAGCATGCCTATATTGTTTGTGCTCTAAGAGCTTGGCGACGGCGACGACTGAGTGGGTAGACGGCCTGCCTGCAATAGTGAAAGAATTACAACCGAAAGTCCCAACCATAGTGCAATCACCATGCAGTGGCGCAAGAGAGCCTGGAGGGTGGTAGTGTGAGTCCACAAATGCACGCATACAGCTGGACGTTGAGACTCACCAAAACTGTACGTCCGTGTCGACCTTGATTATCGCACCCCCATCGCCGCCTTACTGTACATGTGGGTCACCGACGTCGGCATCGATGCCAGAGGGCTCCATCGACGGTGGCGATGCCTCGGTCGCTTCCTCGTCCTCATCCTCATCCTCATCCTCGTCCTCCTTTTTGCGTTCCTGCTCCATTCTCAGCCGCTCGTCCTCCCGTATGCACGTGAACATGGGGAGGTATCGTTGCACCTCTTCCCAACCCTTGGATTCGGCCTCGGTTCCGAATCCTTCAAGCGTAAGCCGATGAGGCTGCGAGGTAGGGAAAATGCGAGCCAAGAAGAGCGCCACCTTCTCCGGGCAGGCAATCGGCGACCGCGATACACTCATGAAGCGCAGTTTGGAGGCAGTGCTCGCTCGATCCTGTAGGTCGCCGTACAAGTGCTTCGGAGGGCCTGAACAGCCGGTTTGGGGTCCTTTCGCCCAGCTAGCTGCATCGAACCGCAGCCCAACCTCGCGCAAGTTAGGGGCATACAGAGCCAGATGTGCGAGGGCGGTGAGGCTGGGAAGGGTCTCATGACTATACGGATTTCCATGGCCGAGGTGGAACTTTTTGAGATGTGGCCAGGCCTTCGCCACGTCGAGAATGAACGCGTCATCGAAGGCGGGACGACAGTTCATAGCCAAGTCGAAGTACTTCATGAGAGAGAAGTCGAGTAAGGGACGCAGGTCCGCGGATCGGAGGACGGCCGCATTCTGTTGCGCTCCGGCCTCGTCAAGAATGACATACCGTGGGCGGATCTTGAGGTCGCGGAGAGAGAGCGGGGAACATTGCCTACGGATGGCGGCGAAGAACTGGGAAATCAATTGAGCGGCCGGATCGTCTACGACCTCGAGAACGAGATCCTGAATGTGTGGTAGCGCTATGGCTTTGCTGAATGAGATGTATGTGGACATCGTTGTGGCTAGCAAGACATTGGTGAGTCCTGCGAACGACCCGGGCTGGAATGCTGATCCTGAGTAACACCACGTTGACGCGTCCGGAAGACGAATTCTGAGTGTTTGCAGCTTGCGGAGTTCTGCAAGGTGCATGGTGGATGACGGTGAGACGGGAATATGCAGACATGTGAACTCTGTCAGGGAGTGCAGGCTGGATACGAGCGAAGATACCGCCGCAGATATCGCTGCGGACACTACGATCTCGGGGCTGAAGATCTCGAAGATTCTGAGGTAGCGAAATTTGGACGCGATGAGACCCATGACAGCTTGCAATGTTTGCTCCGAGCTGGTGCGAGGATCCCAAGGTTTGATACGAAGGATAGTGACTTTGTCACCCACCAAGGAGAGTATTGACAACAAGTACGATCCGTTCAAGTCCATTATTGGCCAGTCCAGAGTGCGGAGGTTGGGGAAAAGGACGAGTGATGGGCGGAGGACGCATAGAGTGCTGATGACGCTATGATGTGTCTTGAATGATTGCCGCCGATAAAGCCAAGTATACTTGATGCTTAGGGCTCTGACCAGCCTCGCATATCTGAGAAACACGCCCCATTCATGTGGCAATGGCAGACGCGCAAATTTCTGTGAGGGATGATAAGTGCCTATCTCAGCCACTCCACAACGTACGGCGCACCAGTCTGTTGCCTTCGATGACCCACACGTCTGCAGGGAAACACTTCACCAAAGGCCCGAAATCCGACAAAATACTCCATAAGACCTGTAGAGCAGGTTCCTGGAAAGCCCGGCATGTACGCGCCAGGATGGCCAAGGTCTTGTGATCCGCGTCGTCGCATATGTTCCGGAACACCTCTGCGATGTGCAGAGTACGATGCTGGATGGACGACGACATGTGGAAAGCGAAGTACAGCCTATACTTGGCAGAGCAAACAGACGGGTTGGATTAGGCTGGCCCGTGGAGTGAGTTCTCAAGTTGTGCGGGTGGCCTGTAGGGTGCGCGCTGGTGCGCGTCAGCAGCGGGAACTATGCAACAAAGTTGAACAGCGTACGCGTGAGCTTAGACTGTGATGGTGGTTGCGGTCAGACCCACTTCGTGGCTGTGCTTACGCGCAAACGCAACAAATGTTCACGCCATCACGCTCAATGCACAAACCTTAAGCACTAGTTCACTCCAGGTGCTATCAAAGTATACATCTATATATCGTGGTAGCAGCTGCCGAATTGCCACTTGGAAGAAATCGCAGTAAGCCAACCTGCATGAGCCATGCAAATGATGCAGAGCACGTACTTACCTCTCGTGAGCTCGGAAATTGCGGATGTACCACAGAGGCGTGCCTTCGCATGGTGTCACTCGTAGTTGTGTCCGCGACTTGGCGACGTCTGCCGAGCGTGAGATGAGCAAACAAATGGGGCCTGGGGACGTACCGAGTGGGCAGCATGCTATATGAGAAGGCATCAGCTCGAGCATGTAACGAGGCCAGGAACGTACGTGGACCTGCTGTTGACCCACTAGCCATACAGGGAATCTCCTTGCCATATTTTTGAGCCTAGGCTCCGTGTAACCTGATGAGTCATGGTCAGATTGGCAGCTCCCTTCCTGAGGATGAAGGCACTCACCCTGCATAAGCAGGAATCTCTCGCGCAACGGTGACCAAGTACCTGCGCATGATGCCTTTCCCGAGGCTCCCACATCTCAGCATGTCGCTGACCACCGCGCGAAAGCGTTTGTCTCCGGGAGAACCATATTGGCCTTGCATGCGCATTTTGAACATTTCGACTGCGCGTGCCGATTAGTCTCCTCCGCCTGCCCGCGCACTGCTCGCTCTCACCTGGGCTCGCAAGGATGGCATTTTCAGCGCCTGCCAAAGCAGAGGTTCAAGCAACCTCCTTGAGGAGGAGCTGGTGCAAGGGGGAGATGGTGCGCTTCGAGAGTCGAGACACTGCACGCGGGGAAGAGCAACGACGTCACGCCGGAAATGCCGCCAAATATACTGGCTATCCTTGCGAGTGCTCTGTCAGTAGAACGTGCGGTGTGGCAAAATCCTAATACGCACCCAAGTTGTAGAGCGCAAAGAACCCCTCCTTCCGTAACGTCTGTGCCAAAATGTCTATGGGGCCTTTCTGCGCATCCACAGCTCAGCGACCCTAAACAACACAAGCGGCTCGTTACTGACTAACATTCCCGCTGTGTTTCGGATGCTGAGTGCTAGCACCTATCACGTCCAATATGGCTTATAGGAAGGGTGCCGCAGGTCTACTAAATAGTGTGGCCCGACAATGACCTGTGCCGCGCCGCCAATGCTTCCCGGAAAGTTGCCGCA
Source organism: Polyporus arcularius HHB13444 (assembly GCA_004369055.1). Lineage (NCBI taxonomy): Eukaryota > Fungi > Basidiomycota > Agaricomycetes > Polyporales > Polyporaceae > Polyporus > Polyporus arcularius. The sequence continues at coordinate 118,096 of ML210987.1, read as the reverse complement.
AGGAGCTCTTCAATTGTCGACGTGTCCATGACATTGAACGGCTCGAACGGAGAAGACACGAGCAGGAAGAGGGAGTCGGGAGAGAGGTCGCGGCTCACAGTGCACGCGCGCGCGATCATGCGCGTCGCGTTAGTGGCTGTGCCATCGCGCCCTGTCGGTCCTCGCCGCGGCCGACAACGAGCTCGAGTCCATCCAAAGCGTTTCCGACGGTCACGCGGGGACATCAGGGCGGCGCACAATTTGCAGATCCACCTTCCCTTTCTTTCTCGCTATCGCCAGCACCCCCACCTGCTATCGTTGCGGCTCGCGATGACGGGATGAGGATAGCGCGGGAGAGCGTAACTGCTGCTGGTGAGTTCGTCTGTATTGGATCATCTCGTTCTGTACGCTAACTCAGGACTTGCCTCTTCAGCACCGCCTGCCAATGATGCTCAGGTTGAAGGGAAGAAGCCTGAGGAACGAGAATCCGAGCTACGCAGCCGTCCAATTCTCAATCATAATGCACGGTGCATATCCTCATCGCGTACGAGGTTAGATTTTTATTCGCCAGCACCTTGACGCAAATCTTTGACCTGGACATCGTACAGTTGCACCTTCATCGGGCATGGTGCGGGTGGCTGTGCAATCCCGACCCCTGCAAATTTGACCCCTGTCCGTCGCTGCCGGCCGAAGACCTCCGCTCCGAGTTTTCTTTTCCACACCATCACCTCGACTCGGTCATTCTACGACGACTTGTCGGTGTCATAGTCGTCAACGCCCAGCAGCAATGCCAGAGACAAGCCAACCTGAACCGGGAGTCGGGGACACACCAGTGCCCCCCACCCAATCTGCTCGCAAAGCACTCCAAATTGCCGAAATCTTTCGGACTATCTGTATGTTCGCAAGTCATGGCGTCCTTGCGTCTCTGGCCCGGTGCTGCAAGGCGTTCCAGGAGGCGGCCCTCCGAGAGTTGTGGTCTGACTTATTCGACCTTCGCCCCCTAATCCGTTGCCTCCCGGAGTACGCGATAGTAGCCGACGAACACACTATGGTGAGATCACATTCATGTGGACTGCAGAAGTTCGATGCTGACCTGGGGTTCAAAAGCAATTTTCACACACGCTCCGGACGGAAGATTGGGAGACCTTCATCAAGTATGCTTCGTACGTCAGAAGCCTCGGGTTTAGTGGACCAGGAATACCACCTACCGTAACCAGCGAGGCGTTTCAGGCCATCTGCGCACGTCGTCCGCAGCTGGTGCTACTTCCCAATCTTCGGCGACTGGTCTACTACAGCCTAGCCATGCCCGACGTTTGTCTCCCCTACCTGCTGTCCATCGTAGGGACGGACCTGCGCGTTTTCGAGTTGGATTATCCGAAGCCTGAGGGTGAGGCTGCTGCGGCCAGTGGGGCGACGTCTTCCGCTCTGGCCCTTCTCTCCAACCACACACACCTCCAGGAGTTTAAGATGAGGGGCCAGAGGCCTCCCACGATCTCCCCCGCCCTATCTTCATTCCTCTGCAGCATGTCCTCCCTCACGGAACTACACGCCGAGAGCGTCCCTATTACACAGGAGGCCCTCACTCACATCGCTGCCCTGCCCTCCTTGAAAAGCGTCTATTTCTGCCTCCCAGACTCCATCCAATGGACCGCCCAAAGCTCGGAGACCCCATACTTTGCGAACGTGGTGTCATTTGGAGTGAGTGCGACCGTGCGCTCTTACAGGTCATTCGCAAGGATGATGCCCCTGCCGCATGTCCCAGAGTTCACCCTCGCGCTCACCGCGGTGCCGATTGGAGAGCCTATCTCAACGTTGTTCAGCTATATCCGCCGTCAGTTCGACCCGAAGATACTTAAAGCGCTGGAGATCAAGCCGGCGAACCCAAGGACCGCTCTCGAGCAACTACAACAGGCCGTCACATCTGGAGTAGTTGCCAGACCGGACGACTTCCGCCCCATCTACGAATTCACCGCGCTGGAGCGGCTCTCGATCACCCCGCCCTGGAACTTCGCACTCACCAACGACTTTGCACGCGACATGGCTAAGGCATGGCCGCGCATGCAGGATCTCCGGCTCGCGTACACGCACTGGTGCTACCGCTCGGCCGAGCCTCTCGCGCTGCAAGTTGACGGCCTCGCGTACTTCGCTGTGCATTGTCCGGACCTGCACACGCTCGCGATCCCATTCGACGCCGCGAGTTGGTCGGCCGGGGCGGACGCGTTGAAGATGCTGGACGGCACTGCGGCAATCCCGGAGCACTTCTACGCCCCGCTCGAGGGCGGGCGGAGCACGTCCAAGCTCGAGAGGTTGTGGGTCAACATCTTGCCGATTGCGATCCCCGCGCAGGTTGCGCTGTACTTGTCGCGGCTGTTCCCGGGGATGAAGGGGCTGTGGTTCGACTGGGAGTCGAAGATCAACCCGCCGAATGAGGACTACGAGGAGTATGAGGACCGTTGGTGGGAGGTGCAGAGGATCTTCCCGGTCATCATCGCCGCTAGGGACGATGGGAGGAGATTAGAGCGCGAGACCGTAGTTGCTGAAGGTGAGTTTGTTCATGTGAGATCATGCTTGTCGTTTACTCACTCGAAGTTCCTCTTTACAGTATCGCCTGCTACGGATGCTTCAACTGACTCAGACCATTAGCTCGCGCGTGAATCTACTTAGCAATGTATGTACAGCCTCTGAGGCTTGAGGAGGAGAGTGTCGGAGCCTGAGGGAACCGTGGCCATTGCACACTTAGGACAGTACAGTGAGTGCCGTTTCGTGCTTGACTTCCACCGTCCTCTACTTCCACTGGCACGCGCGGCATGTATATACTTATAGCGTAGTGTACTGTATCCATTGATTGATTCGAGCGCAGCCGTCTTGTCCTACTAGGTGATCAGAACCTACCGAGTCGCGACCGTGGCGTTGTCCGTGAGCGCTTACTTCTAACCTTTGGTTTCGTTCCCACCACCATCCACGACGCACGTCTTCTGGTCACATCCTTAGGCTTCTCTTCTGCGCGTATCTACTACCAGCGTTCTCACTATCCTGCTGGCCTACTGGCTCAGTTAACACGGAGTTCTTGCTGTCCGAGGTGCCTGCTTCAGAAGAGTCTAACGCACGATTGTCACCGTTGCGTTTGAGAGCAGGTTAAGCTCACACCACTATATCCATCCCTACGTGATACTGACATATGTCCTGCAGCTCCTACTTCGACCTACCGCCTTCGTTCTACGCGCCGCATCACACCTAACTTCACCATGGCCGACTCAGGACTCGCCACCCCGACGATGCATCGCTGCCTCCGTGTCCCCGAACTCCTCACTCACATCTTTCAGATGATACAGGCTGAACCCGGCGGTTGTGCAACCATCGCCGTGCTGGCTCGCACCGCGAAGTGCTTCCATGACGCGGCGCTGGACACCCTGTGGCAGACCCAGGCATCCCTCGTGCCGCTCGTGAAGTGTCTCCCTGAAGATTCGCTGACAGAAACAAGGGAGGATGATGGGACGAGAAAACTGGTACGTCTCCGATGTTGGCCGTGGTTCGATTTCAATGCGGTAGCCGAAGGGTTGTACTTCCACTTCAGACACGGCAGACGTGCATCAAGAGACGTTGTGTCAGCGCGTTGCTGAGGTTGAGCAGTCGTCTACAAACCTTTAGGCAGCATTGACTTCTGTTCCTGACGGCTCGCCACTGTGTAAACAACACACTGAAGTCAGTCATCAGGCTCTCAGTAGGGAACTCGCGTCGGAAGACTGGACGAGGTTCAAGGTGTATGCGGAACGCATTCGAGCAATTCGTCTCGACCCGTATCAATACTCGAGCTACTTTGCGATCCTCAAGTTGGCGGGCTCTGTGTATGTCACATTCAAGAAGTGCATCGGCAACGCCCCCTTGCTACCAAACCTGCGGTCCTTCCAGTGGTCGCAAGTGCTCAACAACGAATCCGAAGACGTCGCGTCCCTCCTTCTCATGCTGAATCCGAAGGTGTCTTCGATGGACGTCGTGCTGAGCACCTTGAGCGACGACGCTGCAAAAGAGGTGGCAACTGCGCTGAGCAACTTCGGGGAGAATCCTGCCCAACTTCGCAACATCCGGATCATCTCCACTCCGTCCGCTATCCTCGAAGAAGCGGTTCTCGCGCTCGGTCTGCGGCAGCAGCATCTACAGGAGTTCCACTACAAGTGGCAGAACCAGATGACTTTCGAGACCGTGTCACATCTGTCCAGTATGAATAACTTGCAGCAAGTCTCGATTCGCGCCAACCACGAGATCTCCCGCGAGGTCCTCAAGTGGGGTAAGGAGCGCGGAGGACACTTCTTCCCGTCGCTACAGCTCCTCGCGCTGACCACCGACTCGCTCGATATTTGCGAGGCCTGGCTCAGCACGATCCGCCACAAGGGTCTTAACAGCCTCACGTTCACCGTGGACAATCCACCGACCGCCAGTGCACTCCGGGACTTCTTCACGAAGTTGAACGACCACCCGGCGCACGATAGCCTGCGCAAGATTCGGTTCAGCAGCACAACGCCGTCTACACGTGGCAACGGGCAGCACGTCGTCACCGAGGACACACTATCGCCGCTCTTGCGCCTCGACCTGTCTGTGCTCAAGCTCGAGCCAGGCGCACATATCGAGATCACCGACGACTTCGTGGCGCGGATGGCGCGTGCGTGGCCGCGTCTCCGCATGCTCGAGCTCAATGCCGAGTGGCGGCGGTACGCTTTCGCCCCCAGCGTAACCCTCGCCGGCCTCATCCCGCTTGCACAACACTGCCCGGACGTCGGTGCCCTCGCTCTGGCCATCAACACGGACGTGAGCGCGTTCCAGGCGGCGTACGAGGATGGCCACCGTCCGACAGGAGGGCACTCCTTCCGCCAATGTCACATGTTCGGTGTGGGCCCGTCGGCGATTACGCGGGAGGCGGATCAGCTGATGATTGCGGGCTTCCTGTCGGACCTTTGTCCAGACTTGGTGTCACTGCAGTCGGCTTGGACGAGAGCGGGGCCGCCGGCGGAGGGCGACACCACTCTGGACCAGGAGAATGAGGAGATGAGCGAGCCGTGGAAGCAGGTTGAGAAGTATGCGCGGGAGATGGCGAGGGTGCGCAGGCAAGAGCGCATGTGGATGGAGTGAACGTCACTGCGGCAGTCTGCCGTGTGCATGTCTTGGTTCAAACACAGTGATATTAGTCGAAGTCGCCGTACTCGAGTCACTACGTAGTACGATTGCATCACCGGTGCTATATATGTTCGTACGTGTACCACATCCACTTGCATATGTACTCTCTCGAGTCTCCGGTTGGGTCTGATATATATGATACTTGTTGAAGTTGTAGTCGACAGCAGTTCATTGACATTGGTCTCAGCACGCGACGACGCGCGTCACAGGATGTGCGTGCGGGTTGTTTACATGATGTAGGAAGTAGCTTGTCTCCCCTAGGCTGCATGCGGGAGACGATATATGACTTACCAACGACTATACGTTTCATGATCAGTCAGGGAGCCGCAGAACCACCTCCTCGCACCACCGAATCCTTTGCCACGGGAACGCGCACATGCGAGATGCGAAATATGGCGAGTGTTATTGAGGTCCTGGGTCGTATTGACGCATGTGTGTGGTGTTCAGTGAGTGGAGCACAAGACTGGATCTGCAAAACAAGTTATTACTGCTGCGATCCCAAGCACGAGCGTACGTCAGTCAACACGAGGGACATCGCATGGGCCTTTCTTCACGCGCTTCGCAAGCCTGGCTTCCACTATGATGCTGGAGAAGACCGATCAGAGTCCATCATGAGCGAGAGATAGCATGAGCGATAGCTGACCTGCGCATTTATTCAAGCTCGGAAGAGGGATGATACAACCACACTGCAAGCCCGTAATCCGTAGAAGCCTTTCAATGCATTGCCTGAGCCGAGATTTGTAAGAAAGATGATCTGCTACTGCTACTAATTCGATGGGGCAATGGAACGTACCTGGACCGTAAGCATGCCATGCTGCGTCTCCATCCTGGACCTACTCTGCACTCCTGGCCATGGCTTGCAGAATGAGTCTGTGGAAATATGATCAGCCGTCGACAGTGGAAGATAGCAAGAGTATGACTGACTCGCGCATATATTCAAATTCAGAGCGGAAATCCGCGGGAGTGCCGTGCTCCGCATCTTCGTCGATCTTCGGGTACAGATGTACGATTGGCAATGAATGTTCCCCTGGACGCAGGGGCGTCCCAGAGACCTCCTCCTCGTCGTCGTCGTCGTCGTCATCATCATCATCATCATCGTCGTCGTCGTCGCTCGAGTCCTCCTCGGCACCCGAAACCTTCAGCACACCCGAGTCCTCCCCCTCCTCCATGTCTTCCACATCGCTCGCGTGTTCCAGATCGCCCGGACCTATCTCACCGTGCGAGTTGAAGTCATGCGAGTGTTCGCGGTTGACCTCGCCACCGACCGGGGTGCTACCTATCGCACCTGTGAGCTAGGAATCAGGCAGGCATTCGTGTTGAGAACTGTATCGACGCTCACCAAGTCCCGCAGGTTCAATAGCGCCATCAACCGGCCCTTTTACCCACAGAGGATTGCTCACGTTCCGCACGAAGTCCCGGCCAGGCAAGTACGGGCTATCCGTGAAGTCGAACGCTTCGGAGCTCATGATCACGCGGACCGTGAAGGTAGAGTCACGCCAAAAAGAGTATCCTGCAAGAGGAAACTCAGGTTGGGTGTGGACAGCCGGGAACGACTCGCTGGGGTCATCCGGGGAAAGAGGGGCTATTGGCACATGCGGTATCGACGACCTCTCCGGAGTCCTACGGGCGATGATTTGCATGATCGCTGTTGCGCTGTCGTCCCCTAGAAGTGGAGGCACGCAAATCTGTCATGATCATATGAGAAACGCGACCTGTTCATATGAATCCGACATACCAAGTCGCCGTGGCCGTCGCTGTACGCTGCTGCAATCACCTGAGCGACAGTTAGCAAGGGATGGCAAGGAAGTTATGTATCTGACGAACAGTGTCACAGAATGCTATGTAGCGTTTGCATTTGAGCTCGCTGGCTTTCTTGAGCAGCTCAGGCGGCGGGTTAGGCACTGCCGTCAAAAGCATGGACTCCGGGGCCAGAACGATCTCTCCAAACGACAGCGGGAGTGGGCAGTATGATTGTACCCTTTCAGTGTGCATCGCAGTCTAATTCTTGCACTTAAGAAGATAGTGGATGAAGCTGAAGGGTCACGGGCAATGAGGGGTTCACCTTTTCACCGTGGTGGTGACGGAAATGGGCCGCGGCTGTGCACTGATGACAAACCAGCACAACCAAAGCCTCATGCGGACTCCAACACTCCACAACCTGAGTTTCGTATACACGTGTCTGTAAACTTCTCGACACGAGCAAACGGTTTTGCTGTCGTGTTGGACGACGAAATTACTGTTCGAGCTCCAGAAATTACTGGCAACTGATACTGCTGAAATTCCGACTCAGCACTCAGTTGCAGCATGGAAACTTGATACGATACATACATACCATCGGGCCATGCATGGCCCATCCCGAACCAGTCATCCTAGCCCTCCGTTCCTAGTAATTGTTCACTTCCACGGCAGGTGCCGTTTGACCTCCTCCCAACCACTCTGCCACGACCGACCATCTGCATTGCTCGGAAATTTGCCCCAGCAGACATTTCCGGTGCATAACTTGGGAAATATTCGCGCCAGATACGCCGCCACCGCCTCGGGATACGCAATCGGTGACCGTAGGACGTTGAGGCTGTGCACTAGGGAGTTGCTCGCGAACGGGAGAGCGTCTTGGACGTCGGACCGCGAGAGAGCATGGGTGGCATTGAAGCACACTTCCAAGACTTGCAAGTCCGGGCAGTGGGCCGCGAATCCTGAGAGCGATTGGACAGACGGACGCTCCTTGTGCAGGCAGCCGTTCTCGGCGCCGATAGACAGGCTCCGGAGGTACGGCCAGGAGAGAGGTATCTTGCCGTAGACGGCATCGTCGAGTTGGTACCGGCACTTCACGCCGACGTGTAGCTTCCGGAGCTGATTGAACACGAACAGCCGCTCGATGTGTTGTGGTTGAATGAAGTATGCGACGTTTGCGTTGACCGGCCCGACCGATGACACCGAGAGATCCACGAGCGACGCGGCCGAGAACTGGCGGGCGATTGACGAAAAGAGCATGGTGATGTCGTGCTGCTTGAGGTCCCCGATGACTCTCACATCCGCGGCCGTAACTGTCGGAAACTTCAGAGCTAGACTGAACGTGTTGTAGTCTATCACCTTGGTCGTGACCGCGAGCCGCTCAAGCCGCTGGAATAGTCCGGTGGCAGCATCATTGCGAACATAGGGCATGGGCGAGGGCAGACGAATAGCGAGCTGGACGAGGGCGGGCAAGTGACCGAGGGCTACGAGTGTCCCATCAGTGAGTGGGATGTCGCCGCAGACGAACGTCGTCAGGCCCGTCAGGCTCTGCGACACCAACGCGAGCGCGGAGCTGAACTTGGGTCCGGCGGTCGTCATGATGGATACTCGCGCGAACGACAGCTCGAGCTCGGAGGTCATGCTGAATCGCTCGGCGACGTATGAGACAGCCGCGGCGAGGCTGTGCCGTCTATCGTTCTGGAGAGCCCATCCGCCGATCACGATCTGCCTGAGCCCAGGGCCGAGGAGCGTCAGGACGATGGGGAGATGCTCGTCGTGCATCCCGAGACCGCGCCAGAAAAAAGCGCGGAGCTTTGGGAATACCTCCCGAGGCTGAGGGCGGAACGCGCTGAGCTCGAGCAATGACCGGTCGGTGATCCGGATGTCTGAGACGGAGGCGGAAGCAGGTTCGACCCCAAGGCGGCGGACATGCTGCGAGTAGTGCAGGACTCTGTCCCAGTCGCGCGGGCCAAGCAAGTGAACGAACCGCTGTAGGAGATCCACGTTACTTTTGTCTCGCAAAGGGAGTGAACTAAGTAGGGCACTCACAAATTCGCCTGACTCGATGATGCATGACCTCTCTGGGAAGCATCTCAGGAGAGGGATCAGGTTTGGAACATCCTTCCAGAGGATTGGGACCGCGACTTCGTGGAACGCTTTCGTGCATCTTGCGAGAGCGCATAAGGTAGGGCCCGAGTCGACCAGAAACGAGCAGATGTTTCGGACAACCTCTTGTATGACCAGTGACTGATGCACTGCGCTGCTATTCATGCCCGAGACGCGTCGCTTCCAGCTGCAGCGAATGGTGGAGGCGGTACGTGGAGGCCCACTGGATATGGGCGTCGGTTGCAAAAATTTTGAGCAACATCGAACTTCGCGACGACCGCTCTTCTTTCCCACACAGAATACTGATGGTAAGTACTCCGGTTACGTACGCCGAAGAGCACCTGTGCCTGGCAAGAAAAGTACCGACAAAGCCGGCTTGAACTGTTGGTCAAACATAAGTACCTAGGGACAACAGTGAGGAGAGTGTTAGAATGCTCTTTGCATATGATGGACGTGAGCCTTTCACTACCTCCGTCTAGGTAAAAGCAGTACAAGAAGTCTACATCTACATCTACAGCACCAATACCGCAATAATTAACCTCAAACATCAGATCCTCTAGGCATAGACCTGGCACCCATACTCTACGTTTCCTTCTCGACTGAAAGCAATGATGTGATCTGCAGATACGTCCACGTGAGCCCTGGGGCGAGAACGAAAGTGACACTGAAGTACGTACCGCCAAGTCGCCTCGTCGTGAACCCTACTTCGCAGTAGCAGCTGAAATCCACGACAACAGTCAGTTCCGGAGCGCGGCATCGATATCACTGTGCTGGAGACGCACTAGTAGTATATCCACTTCCGCCGGAAGACCTCGATCTCCGCTTGCGCCTTCGCGTCGTCCGAGTCCATGACCCCGGGGTACTCCGCCTTCAGGGCTTGAGAAGAAGAGCGCACGGCGTGAGCACACATGCAGATGCGACGCGAGGCCGAGCATACACCCACCTGGGATGATGATGTCCTCGAAGTGCGCCTCGAACCGCCTCCGCCACTCGCGCAGTGTCCGCGCGTAGTGCGGGCCGATGTTCGACACCGAGTCGACGACGAACCGGCCTCGCGAGCCTTTCGTGAGCGTCTCGACCATGAAGGTGAGGGTCGGGAGGAAGCCGCCGGGGAAGACTGGGACGAAGATTCAGCGGATGAACGACGCCGTGGCTAGTGCAGCGACTTACTCTGCAAAGTAGCACCACAATCAGCATTCTATCAGTGTAGAAGGGTGAACGGGGAGTGACATACCCATTTGCGGATGAAGTCAACTTCTCGCACGTACTGCTCGAACCCTGCATGGGACAGGACATGACGTGGTCAGCAATCTGTAAATCGTCAGATGCGGCGAAGAGGACTTGCTTGCTTCTGGGATAGTGATGCCCTGCACGACACCTACTCCCGTTTCCTTGTTGAGTGCCCAGTCGATCTTTTCCCAATACGTCTAGAGTTGTCGGTTCGCAACACAGCCCGTCCAGTCAGCCGCGCCCGATTCCAACACCGCCCGTCCAACAGGAACTGACCTCCATGTATTCCCTCCCAACTGCCTCGACCATCTCGACGCTCACGAGCCTATCGAACGCGCCCTCCCATTCGGGCGGCATGTTCCTGTAGTCCATGAGGTGCACCGTGATGCGGTCGGACAGGCCAGCGTCCGCCGCGCGTTTGCGCGCGAGCTCGGCCTGCTGTGTCGAGAGCGTGAGCGTGTCCACGGTCGTGCCTGGGATCGTCGAGGTGATCAAGAGGGACATCGACCCCCACCCGGAGCCAATCTCGAGCACCTGCCATGGTCAGCGTCAGCGTTCAGTCCGGGAAAGGGCACAGCAGGTTTGGGTTTGGAGAGTATATGCGCACCCTGTGCCCGGGGCGAATGTCTGCCTTCCGGATGATGTGGTGCAGCTTGCGGTACTGAGCGGCCTCGAGCGGGTCCTCGACGTCCGAGACGAGGGTTCTGATCCTCCTGAACGCGCCGTCGGCGGCGGAGAGCAGCCCGAGGGCGCCGAGCTGGAGGTCTTTCGGCACGTCGTGCTCGTGCGCGTCAAGGTCAGCGAGCGTGCTTGGGGTAGACGCGCCGGTGAGGGAAGGAGTACTGCTTGTGCTGCGATGGGGAGATGCGTGGCGGCTTGAGCTCGAGTTTGGCTGGCGGAGGTCGCTGTCTAGCTCCGGGAAGATAGCGCAGGAATAGGTCATGTCCTTCGATAGGAAGCCTAAACGGATAGCCTGATCAGCTACACAACCGCGCAAGAAGATGCGCATAGACAGCACGGTCACGTTACTGACCCATGAACATTGCATTGCTGATGTCGTAGTGCGCGCTGATGTTCTTCCTCGCATTCGTCACGGTGTTGACTATGCGGGCGGTCAGACCGACGTCTGGTAAGCTGCCTGCCAGCCGGGAAAACAGGGAGTTGTCTATTGAGGAGAGCTGAGATCGGTTAGCGAGGAAGACCTGTGCGGGACATGTCGGACACTGGAATGAGCTTGGATAGAGAGAGGCAGAATAGAGCCATGTGACGCACCCGGAATACCTTGACGAGATCCTCGCAGTCTATCTCTCCGTACATGTACGCCTCGGAGAACCCGAGGTCGCCCATCGCGCAGAGACGCAGCCAGAAGTTCGGATTGCGCACGGTGAGCTCAGCCACCAGCGCGTCGGACGAGTCATCCTCTCCGAAGTAGTATGTGTGCCCGGGAGTGTGTATTATCAGAGTCCCGCTCGAAATGAGTTGGAAGAGGCTGGTGGTCGAGTCAACAAACAGTCCCGATGCCACCACGCACAAGAGCTCACCGGGTAGCCGCTTTCTCCGCGAGCAGACACAGAGGGCTTTTGATGTACGTTGTAGAGGTCGAGACCAGCGAGCTCACAAGACTGGACATGATGTGTGCGCGAGATGGATGTGCAGATGACTGCTGGAAAAGAGTGGGGGCGTCGTGCAACGGGTGACTGGTGGTACAACAGGGAGTCGCGTCTTATAGCGGGATTTCAAGGTGACCGCGGTTGCTAGCAGCAGCGAGCAAGCCTGCGGGGACAGCGGGCGCCGAAAGACTGGCCCCGTGCAGGGGCCTATCAGCGTCGTGGACGATGAGAGGGACATCGAGGGAAGTGATGTCCGATTCTCAGCCGTCAGAAGACGACGTCCCGGGCGGAGGTGTCGACTTATCTGGTGCTATCCGCCCAATGTCGCATTCGCCTTCCTGAGATCGTCTCCCGGACGACCGCCACCGCCAGTTCGCCCCCAACGTCGCAATTCGCAGTCTGCAGGCTGTCTCCTCCGTTGTCGCAGTGCATTGGCGGTAGAGTACAGTCTGTCGAACGACGAGGGGCGTGTCTCGTGTAGCGTGGGCAGCGGTCTCGGCGACGGCGGGGACGTGGACAAGGAGCTGGACCAGGACAGTGACACGACGCGACAGCGCTCGATCGCGTGCCCAAGCCCTCCGATCGCGGCGCGGTCACGGTCACGTGGCTCAAGCCGCCCAGAGCAAAATTGCTGCCGCTTCTGCCTGCTTTCCTGCAACGACGACAGCACCAAAGCCGCGAGGCTCACGCCGCACAGGACGCCCCGCGCGTCCATCTTCGTGAGCGGGCTAAGGTCTGAGCATTCCAATCCCTCTCGATCGACTCTAGCTGGGTCCGGTCTGAACAGACCGAGCGTCGCACCAGAAATACAGTCCGCCCCAGGGTCAGGCCTGAAGAAGCCGAGCTTGTCTCGGTGGACGCGGGTGAAGCCTCCTTCGGGCCCCGGAGACACGCCTCGGCGTCGAGGGGTGGACGCGGACTTTGGGATACGGCGCAGGGATCGGGCGCACCCCGCCGCCTCGTCGGTCTGCGATTCGTTCGTGGGCCAAGAGGATCGGTGGGCGTCGCGTCCTTTAGTGCACTTCGCGGCTCGCGCATATGGGGCTTCGCGCTCCTGCGAAACTCGATTCAGACTACTCTGGTGCTGTCGTCCAACGAACACCAATTTTTCTCCTTCGTGCTCTTCGAGGGCCATTTCGGCATTCTGGAGGTCCTTCGCGCGTCCCCACTTGATGATCGGTGTGTGTTCTGTTCAGATCCGTCGGCTGCAATGGTAAGCTGACTACCTCTCCAGCATCCACAGAGCTGCGGCCAATCAGTCGGTGAGAAGATGGTAGGATGATGGAGAGATCGGGGGCGAGGGCAATGGAACTATCGAGGACGAGGATGGATCATGGCAGAGTCCAGACGTGTATGTTGTAGTGAGCAGTGGACACAATGCAGCTACGTTCGTCTTCTCCTTAAGCTTCCTGTCCTCGGACATAAACCGCCCAACCATGCCGCTGCCGCCCCGCCTCATGTCTCCCATCCCGTAACCATCACCATCATTGCATCGTCGAACCCCAAAGGCCCAGCTTCCGTGCCCATCGCAGCCATCAGAATGTCCGTCTCGAACACATCCTCCTCCCCAGCATCAACATCGACGATAATCCCCCCATCGCTCACCGATGAGCTCGAGCACCTCACGACGGCCATCCAGCAAGTCGGCGACGAGATCCAGACGTGCAAGCAGGCCAGCGAGGCGCGGCACGTCGCCATGCTCGCGCGGGACGAGGAGCAGATGCAGCGTACCCTGACGGTCCAGGAGCAGCTTGCGCAGATGCTCGCGATGACGCAGGAGGCGCTGCGGCGGAATAAGGAGGAGCCTCTTGCAGGTGAGTGAACTTCCGAGTCTAGCTGAGGGAACGTTACAGTACGAATGATGCTGCTGCTGCTGCTGTGAAGTCCCGGGCGCGCAGGAGCAGTACGCAAGGAATGTGCAGAGGGCTGCGTTTGGTACGGGAGGGGACTCGGAGAGCGCGTCGAGGTCGTCGATGCTGGAGTCGCGGGACTCAGGTACGCATCTGCATGCGTTGGCGGTCCTCTATATACACGTGCGCATGCTCACCGTCATTCGTGTTTGCCAGTTAGGGGATCGATGGCATCGCGGTCGAGTTAACTGGCGGCGCATGCTGCTCCAATGTGCATGACCACGCGAGTCGCTACCGCGATGTGACTGGGAATGCCCTTCGACGGAGGCGCGCGATAGGTAGGATCCGATGCGCAACCCATGCACTTCACGCAAGCTCCTAGCGAGGATGAACCAGAGTGTAGTAAACGGCATCTCTGGAAGCAAACTGTGCCCATCCCCATGGTGAGGTTGGGCCGCGTGGACTCGGTATCGAGTTTCGACTCCTCAGTAGGACAAGCATGCATATGACATGCAGGCTGACGGTCCTCTACGGACTTCTACTGACTGGACGTAGGAGTGTGTGGCCATGGTCGCACCCTAGGAAGGTGAGCAGACTTCTGCTGGTTTCGACATGAGAGGTCTGTCGCCGACTGATGCACACAGGTCGCTCGAAGACCAGACCGTCGCAGCACAAGGGGACTTGTGCTTGCCTTACTGCACCCTGCAGCCTAACCCCAGCGAAGGCACCTATCGGATCTATGCGACGTCCTCGCAACCTCGATCAAGAAGTACGTATACGAGGTCTATGTCCGTGAAGCTGTGAGTGATGCATTGACAGATTCATCAATAAGCGGACCGAGCTCGTTGTGGTCCGCTGACGCGTGCATCATGAACATTGATCAAGTACGCTTGCGGGCAGGGAGGCTATCAGTCTTCGGACAGTGCACCCACCTTGAGTATCAACGGACCCTGTGAAGGATCCTCTCCGGGCCGAAGACACGTCGGATTCGTGTAAGGCTGAGTAAGTACCGGAGGCGATGTGACAGAGAAGTCCGGGGAAGGATGGTGCATGAGGTGCGGTGAGTACCATCAATCCCCCTCTCTAATTCGCTTAAAATTGACGGCAGATCTTCCTGTTGTCTCTGCAGGTGTGTACGAGTGCCGGACATCAGGCTTGCTGTGGTCAACTCACTAGTGGCATGTTCAGCATGAAGAACAGGTGGGTCAGGCCTCGCGGTCGAAGTTGGCTGCATGCTCGATGTTGTCGACAGATGACTGATTTGTTCGTGTTCAGCCTATCAGCGGGGGCAGGCGGTGTCTCGTGAGGGACTCGTCAAGCCTAAGGCTGTCTGCCGATCACGGTCAACGACGCTTCAACGACTCTCGAGCATCCCTCGCCTTATGTTATCGCGAATCCGCTCCACCGGGCGACGGTTGGGCTCAAGGATCAACACTCGAGCTCGGGGACGGCGGTGATGACTCTTCGACCTTGGTATGTGTTGAGGAGCGACTATCACAGTAGAAGTGATGCTGTACAGATACTGTGCAAGTAGATCAGCGGTGTGCCGTCATTTCTTCTCATTGGCCGTAGTTGATTGTGTCGGTCTCATTGGCAGACGTGCAGCGTGCCAATAATAACGTCCAGGACGGTCGAGATGAACACGGACTAATACACTGCGTCCTCTATTCATGGCGCACGCAGGTCGTTCGCTTTTAATACTCATTGGCACTTGCTGTGCGCAAACTGCGCAGGGTATCAGTCCGTCACGCAACGCTGATGGCACCATGGCTAGGCGGTGTGGTTCAGAACTCGTTGTTGAGCCAGAAGTATGCGGGTTCCCCACGTTCTATGAGGGCCAGTATATCCTGTCCCCATTGCATCTTGCCCGGGCCCGGTCACTGCAGCTGGCTTAGTACTGTCTATCGTACACCTCCGCGAATAGAATACGCAGTCCATTCGGTGTTTTGGGTCGTTCCGCAGCGTGGCCCGCGCGAGTCGCTCTTGTGTCTGGAAATAAGACCCTTGGCCGACCTTGGCTGAACCGAATGATGCGAGAGCAGTGCCTGCGCGCGCAGAGGGACGGTGCACTGGGTCCAATAGGGGAGCGGGAGACAATAGCCGGCGCCTGCATGGTCTGATACGTTGCAACTGGACGGTTGCCACCCCTTGTACCGTCCGCTCGGGGACACGCACAGACGCAGCCACGAATTGTTATATACGATGGCCGACGCTCTCGATCCGCCCTCTGTGCTCTCCCTGTCTGAAGGAAGGCCACGGTCTGGGATCCTCCTCTTCTCGCTATCTGGTATACCTTCTTTTCCTTCTTTGCGCCGGTCGCCTGCTATTTGTTACCTTCACGATGTACACGTCTAGCTGGTGCGCCTATGTCCTTGCTCTCGCTGCGCTGCCGCGCCTCGTCCTGGCCGCCCCGCTCCCTGCCTCTGTCGCACCCCCGACACTGTCCAGCAGCCGGACCTCCACCAAGCCGAAGAAGGGCGCCGTCAAGCTCCCGTTCTTGAGGCGCAGAGTTGCTGGAAGGCAGAATGCCGACGAGGATGTTCTCGGTGGAACCGTGGGCCTTGGTGACAGTGCAGATCTGTGAGTCTCCCGTTAACTTTTCAATTTACATGGGAACACGAGACCGACGCCTTGGGAAGCTTCTACACTGTTGCCGTGACGGTCGGCGACTCCACGACCTCCGTCAACCTTGGTAAGTGACGCGAAAGTAGCCGGAGGAGATACGCTTCTGACACGCTTGCACGTGCCAGACACCGGCTCCAGCGACCTGTGGGTAATGTCCGATGCGTGCAAGACTACACAATGCCAACGCTCCTCCGCGAAGCCTTACGACGTGACCAAGACCTTCAAGCCCACGAAGAGCGCATCCGTTCAATTACAGTACGGCGACTCCGTCAGCGGTACCCACGCATCCGGACCCGTCGGTCGTGATACGGTCACGCTCGCTGCCTTGACTTTGACGGACCAAACGCTTGCTGCAGTCAATGACACCGACAACTCCGCTGTTCAGAATGGAGGTGCAGGTATCTTGGGTCTTGGTTTCCCCGCGCAGAGGTATGAACAGTCGTCAGCTGAGTCCACTGACCCAGTTGGCTGACTATACCTTCCCCGCAGCTTTGTCCAGGCTGCCGCTATCAATGCCGAGGTAAGTGTCCCTAAGTTTCATCTCAATCTCGTCAATGGAATTGCGATGTTGGCTGGCGGGAGGAGTGATGGCTCTCCTAAGCGCCCTCTCCGGGTCTAAAGCTGCTATCATCCGGATTGTATAGCAGCGGTTAGCCTTACACCAGCACCAGAGTCTGGAGATCTTCCTGCCAACTATTCTCATGACTTCGAGAAACCTTGACTGACGACCCTTTAGTTCAACTCCCCATCCGGCACAGACACCTTCATCACGCAGACCGCCAGCTATGGCCCCGTTGTGTCTCGCCTCATCATGGCGGACATGATTGACGACCCCCTGTTCGCGGTCACCCTCCAGCGCAACACGATCGATGTCTCCGGGAAGGGCGAGATCACAATCGGTCAACTGCCGGATGGTATTGACGAGTCAAACATCACCTGGGTGCCTGTCCGGCTGTACGACCCTGCCGAAGGTGGCATGGCTCCTCCGTCGTTCGCGCCGAACGAGAAGTACCCTCTGTACGTGTGTCATGCGTCCCACGCAGGTTCTTTCGCTGATCTTGTCCGCTGCATGAAGGCGCTGGGAGGTTCCTATCGACGCGGTCTTTCTCGACGGCCAGAAGCTGCCTCAGTCGACTCAGTCGGGTGCTGGTCTCGATAGCTCAATTGTCTCCGGGCTCATCGATACTGTATGTCTCTCCCATGGCTGCACCGTCCCCGCTGCTAATCGAGTCCGCTCTTAGGGCAACTCTCTCATTCGCGGTCCCCAGGATGTCGTCAACAACATCTACACCAAGGTCTCCCCCGCCTTCGCCGCCAACTCGAACACGGACCCCACGCTGCCCTGCGACGCCGGCCACAACCTCGCCTTCCAGATCGGCGGCAAGATGTTCCCCGTCGACCCTCGCGACTTCGTCTCCCAGAACAAGCAGGGCGACGCCAAGACGTGCATCGCGAACAACATCGTCAGCACGGACGCGCCGAGCACCGGCGCGCTCTTCAGCTGGAACCTCGGCGACCCGTTCCTGAAGAGCAACATGGTCATCTTCTACTACGGCAACCTCACGCACCCGTCCGTCGACCCGCCGCGCATCGGGTTCGTCTCGCTCGTCCCGCAGAACGCAGACGCCCTTCTCGACGATGCGGTCGAGGACGCACAGGGCGCGGGTGGAACCTTCGAATGTGAGTGCTCCGTTTTGCAGTCATCTGTGCCAAGGCTCCATCTGACAACGACACGTTCAGCAAAAGCGGATGTCGCACCTACCGCCAGCAGCCTCATCCTCGAGAGCAGCTCGGGAGCAAGCTCATCAACAGCATCGCGTGCATCGTCCCCCTCCCAAACCCAAACATCTTCCCCAACGACGACCGCCAAGCCCCAATCGACCAAGACCGACTCCGCGCCCTCCGAGTCGGCGTCGTCGTCGTCGAACGCGGCACCGCCGTCACTCCGCCTGCCGCAGGGCGTGTGGCCGTCGTTGCTTCTCGTGTCGCTCTCTATGTTGTCTTCGCTGTGCATTCTGTGAATCATGGTCTGTGGATTACTTATTTTTTTGGAATTATCATAGCTGCCGGGACTCTTGCGTACGCATACATCATGGACTCGGACGCTCATGGACATCGTGCTGCATACTCGTTGCTACATGTACCGTATACCTTTTAGTGGGAACAGAGGCCGATCCCCTCAATTTTGTGTGCCATTCTTGTCTCCCCTATGCAGCTCACGATACGACAAGTCGTGCCAGTCGAAATCCGTGCCGAGGTGATGCACCTTGGCGCCCGTCTGCGAGGCTGTCATCATCGCAGCCGGCATTACTTTGTTTTACATGTTTGCTTTTACCGATAAGTATCTACAAGTCTTCCTCGACGTTACGTGAATAGTTCCACGACGACCACTGCGGTTCTAGGTAAGATTATGTTCGCGATGCCATTCGCATGGCTTGTCTATCCATTGACAAAATTGACGTGCTCTGCCGTAACAGGACCTACTACTTGCAACGGTCAAACCGTTCGATGACTTCGTAACGGAAGATGAGTTCGTATATACATCAAGCGTTCTGCATCACGGAGCTCGTACGGAACATCTGTCAACATTTGGAAGACGACAGAGCATCTCTGGCCGTCCTTGCACGCACCTCGAAAGCTTTCCACGAACCTGCTGTCGGTTCCTTATGGTACCGCCTCCCCAATTTGGTCCCGTTGGTGAAATGCTTGCCTCCTGACGCTTGGAAGGTGGATTACAAAACGATTGTACGTTCTGTCAATCCCCAATACGTTGCTGCCAACTGATCCATATATGTACAAGAGTTTGACCCGGACTCTGCACCCCGCAGATTGGGCGGCATTCCTGAAGTACTCAGCTCTCGTGCGAGAGCTCGGGACGTACGAAGGACGTTGGCCCAAAGTACTGGATGTCAAGCTTCACGACGATGTCGTGATACGACTCGCGGGCCTTCGTCCGACTCTGGTGCTCTTCCCCAACGTCGAAAACCTAAACTGGCTCACCATCGAGCTCGAAGCGGAGGCACTCCAATACCTGCTGTCCATGATTGGAGACCGGCTCAAGACGATGTTCATCAGACACTGGCCTGGAGGAGAAAAGGCGGAACGACTCCTCATCGACTGTCTTCCCCTCATCGCGTCCCGCTCCTCGACATTACGGGAGCTTTGGATCACTCCAGGCACTGCCGATCCCCGTGCCTCCATCGCCTTTTCTTCCTTCGTCTCTAACCTCGCCACAATACACACACTCGAAGCAAACGCGATTTCCATCACAGCGGAGGCCGCCGTGGCGCTATGCGGACTTCCGACTCTGCGTCGCTTATCCGTTTGGTTGGCAGATGGTGCAAAATGGCCGTCGGGCGGGAACACGCGCGTCACTTCTACCTCGCTCACCCGTATCGAACTCTACACCACCAGAGGGACATACTCCGCGTTCAGCCGGGCAGTCTTTCTCCCCAATCTAGAGGAGCTCATTCTGAAAATCAACGGTGACCCTGACACTGTCTCCGAGCTCTTCAACTCGATACGGCGCCAGTGCTCCCCTCAGGCCCTCCGCTACATTGACGTTGATACCGAGGATTGGGGCAGACTCTCGGTTGCTTCTCAAAGAACCACCGTCGTCCGCTCCGAAGACTTCCGCATCCTCTTCGACTTCACCGAGGTCACGGAGTTCTCATTCAGCGCGGAGTGCCGACATGCCCTAGACGATGCCCTATTCGTATCGATGGCGGAGGCCTGGCCCAAGTTATTCACGCTCAGTGTCTCCTGCGCTCCATATTGTGCCTACGACACCCTGCCCACCTTCCGCGCGCTCATACACCTCGCTGTGCACGTCCCGAAGCTTTACTTCCTTGGCATACACTTCGACGCGCATAGCTGGAAAGACTTCACCGATTGGGACGAGGAGGCGTTAAAGGAGGCGAAGGAGCACGAGACACCGAGGGACGAGTTTTTCGGTGAGCTTTCGCGCCGTGCGAGCACGTCTGAATTGCGCAGCTTGTACGTGGGCACCTCCCCCGTCGAGCAACCGCGTACGGTCGCGTACATACTTGCGCGTATATTCCCCCACCTTGAAAGGGTGAAGGCGGATCCGATAGAGGACGTCGAGGAGACTGTACTCCGGGCACACAACCGCAAGCGGTGGCACGAGGTCCAGCGGATGTTACCATTGTTTGGCAAGCTGCGGTTGGAATGAACGGCGTAGAGTTAGGCAGCGTATGCGCAATGGAGAAAATGTTGAGGAGTCGGACAGGGACGAGGAAAACGTCGACTCTCCTTCCTATGGCGAGCTCTCGGATGACGGGCTCTCCATGGAGTCTCCTTCCGAGGGAGACCAAGATGACTTCGAGTAGTACTAGTACTGTGGAAGTAATTAGCAGCTCAACACTACGTGACCTAAATGCCATATGCCACAAGTTACTAGCGATATGTGCCAACGCGCGATGCTATCGTTTCGAGCGGGCATCCGCATCTGCCAGTGCACTCCGAGTCCCAGGACTCGCGGATCCGGGTGTCACGTACGCGTCTCGTCACTGGGCACGTGCCAGGACTGGGCGGTTTCACGTCACAGTGGTGCCCGGGCGCTGGCGTCCTCCTTGGACCTTCGTGAACGTCCCCATCATTGAATCCAAACGACGCGGCCTGCTGTGCTCACAAGGATCGATACTCTTCTACGAAGTATGACATAACACGTCTCGATACACAAGTAATCGAACAGAAACAGAGAAGTAAGTAAATCGAACTATGATACAAGTCGTTATTGCTACACTGAGGTGCGACGGTACCTTCCACCCAGCTCCATCCCCTTATCACACGTCCAGAGGCTCAACAAATGGCCGCCAGTCGTACGCGCTCGCACCGGTGCCCATCCTTCCTCTCGTTTGCACAACGGCCGCACGCGAACCAGGACGACTTCCCAGCGGAGGAGACGACGCAACGACGGAAGCATACGTCTTCTTTGTAGGCCTCGCGCCGGTAGGTAGGTCCTGCGCTAGCATAGTAGTGACAGCGTGCAGGTCTCCATCCGCCGGCATCGGCCCAACCCTGACGGGTAGCATGGCGGGGGATTCATCCTCGTCGTCCGCGTCGAATCCGGAGTCACTGGGAAGCGACCGCGGTGCCCTGAGACAGACGTTCTCGATCTTGTAGGACATCCGAGATGCCTGGTATTGCTCTCCGTTGCGCAGAGTCTCCTTATGCGTGTCGATGGGTGGCGGAGGCCGAACACGCTGGCTCAGCCGCGAAGGCACCCGGGAGTTGAGGCCGTCCGACGACGACACCGACGATGGGGAGGAGGAGGAGGGCGAATCGGAGTCAGTTGTTGCAGAGGAAACTTCGGCACGGGGCATCTGGTCGAAACCAGGTGCGCGGACGAATGCCCCCGATGCCAGCGAAGCTGCATCGGAGTAGCTACGGAAATGCAAGACCTCAGCGTTCCTGGGTACAATGTCAGGAATGGCCTCCGCCGTGACGCTATAGTCTCGCTCGTCATCCGTGTCTCGGAAGTCCCCATCCCGCATCCGCGCCTGGCGGCGAAGCGACCTGCTCCGCCGCAGGGAATGACGAACGAAGTCGGGGTTCGCTTCCCAACGGTCGTAGTCTTCCTCGAAGGTTCGGTTCAAGCCAGCCGAACCTAGCACGGCGATCGTCGAGCAGGCTGTCTGCGGCGGCGACAAAAGTTCGGGGGAAGACTGGTTGGCAGAGGAGGACTCAGTCCAATCTCCTACGAACGGCGCTGGACTCGGCGAGAGATCTTGAGCGACCGGAAGAGCGGCACAGGTCAGAACCGGTTCGGTGACCCCACTGGAGAAGGATCCAGCGTCTTTCCACCACACGAGCTTCGCATTGCTGGCCTGCCGGTTCCCAGTGAGGCCATTCTTGACTGATGATAAGTACGACAGGAGTTCACAGAAGACGGGAGACTAACCGCCTGGCAGGCATGCAGAGGGCGCGAGTTGGGGCGCCATACCTGTAGCCCTTGGCACCACCGTGCTGAACCGATGACAGGCTGCGACACTGCGCGGTGATCGTGCTGGCTCTCATTGGGTGCCGTGGGCGGTGCGATGACTTTCGAAAAGGTATTCATTAGCAGTGTTGGTCGTGAGATGAGGTGTGTATGATGTCAAGCGGAAGAAAGGTCACGGCTAGTGTCGACGTCGCGCGAAGGGAAATAGCAGGATGCGCTATGTACAGGGACAAAACGTGGGGGGAGCTTCGCCGTGGCGAAACGTGGTACTTATACACTCCTAGCGCCAAGTTCCCCGCGGTGGCACCTCTCCTTTGTCGTACCTACGTCCTTTATTCGAGGGTGCTCGGTTGTTATCTTATCCACAATGATTGCTTTTGATCTAGTGATCTTCCTTCCTTGCATCCAATCGTGCGATAGACTGATCCTTTGTGTAAGACTGCGAGTCCAGACCTGTGACGTGAACGCTGACCTGAAGCTAGCTGTGAGTAGCAATGCGCGGGTAACCGCGACAAGGGTGCTTCTGCTGGGATAGCGGCCTTCCTTCCATGTGGTTAGCAGATGACGAGGTACTGTACTTACTGTGACGCCCTTCTGCTATAGTAGTAAAGCGTCTAAGACGAGCGTCTTCTACCCTTCACATTTGCGTAGGATGACTCTTCACATCGGGTAAGGCTTGCACCTCTCCGTCTGCTTCTCCGTCCTCCGTCGTCGACCCTGAGGAAGCCCGCTAGCTTGTCACTGTGCTCGACGACGGAGACATGTCCTGCCCGTCCTCTCTCTCTGCTCCCCATGCCCCGCTCTGACGACGACGAAACACCGGCAGACGTCGACGCAATCTACCGCGCTATTTTCACGGAGCACGTCCTCGACTTTCGCGCTCACCTCAGAGGCACAGATGGAGGAGACCCGCTTTTGGCGTCGTTCCTCGCTCCTCAAGCGTTCTGGAGCCCCGCCGAGAAGGATGCATTCTTCCACGGCCTTGCCGTCCACTCCCGCCTCAGGCCCGACTTGATCGCGGAGGAAGTCAAGACCAAGACCGTCGCAGATATCTGCGTGTACATCGCGCTGCTCGAGCAGGGAGCTAAGGAGGACTCGAAAACCGTACATGTGGGTGAGCATGCCAGACTCCATCGCAAGGACCACCCCTACGCCGTCGAAGTGTCCGACAAGTGGCTTGCCTTCGAGGAGCGCATGGCGGACTTGTTGATGAATCTTCAGGCGTCGCTTGACCAGGACGCTGTCGCCAGGGAGCGTGACGAAGAGGTCCATGTCAGGAAGAGCATGGTTCGCGCTCCCAGGGGCGGCGGGCGTACGGCCTCTCAAGAGCGGGATAGGGAGGGAGAGAAGGCTCGGCGTGAGGAGTTCGACAGGTGGTTGGTCCAGAGGCGGAAGGATTGGGAGGGAGCCGACCTGCTGCTGTCTTTGGACAAGGCTGATCTCACCACTCTTGACCGGATGCTCAGGGAAGACGAAGAGGGACGAGGTGTGGTCGCAGAAGTGAATGCACATTTCTCTGATGACGAAGGGGAGCATCCTTCGGAGATGATGCAGATCGATGAGGTGGTCGAGCAAGATCGAAGTGTTCAACCGATCCCTGAACCAGGCGAAGCAGTCATCGACCCCGCACTGCTTGCACTGTCTCAAGCTCAGTCTGCATTGTATTCTGCCCAACCGGGAGGTCCTGAGGCGATTTCGTCCCCACCGCTTGCGTCACATTCCTTTCTGCAAGACATGCCTCCGTCAACTCTTCCCTTACCCCCAGTTGCCGATGCGTACCAGCCGCAGACCCCTCAACTCCTGGCGGCTCCTCTACCCATCGCGGAGGACGAGGCGCTGATACCGCTTCCGAGCTCCTCTGTTGCGCCATCCGTCACCGAAGATGGGTCTACCATGGATGCCGAAGACGTGTTGCAGATGTCGCCTGCCTCTCGGAGACGTTACCATAAGAGACTCTACATGCGTCGCAAACGAGCTCTAGCCGCTGGTACTAACGCTATCGAAATTGCGGAGCGATTGAAACCTGGTCGTAGGCCGAAGCAATCAGTGAAGGCACAGGGATCGGGCGACGCTTCCGGTCAGACGATGACTCATGCATCGCCTGCTCCCTGCGAAGTCACACCCGAGCAAGACGGAGAGCTGGAGAGTCATGGCGCGCAAAGACACCCCCACCCTTCCGGCGCGACCCTCCCGTATAAGCGTCAGGCCCAGTTGATGTCCAAGGGCATTGACGTCCAGCGTTTGCGTAAGGAGGGCCTCGACCTATTCCATCTCCAAGCGATCTCGAAGCTCATGGGGTGAGTCTGCTTCATTTGGAATGACGACTTAAACTGATCCTTGTGACAGGACGTACAACCAGCTGCACGACATTCCTCAGTCAATTGGCTCCGCGATTTCAGCAGAGACTTTGAAGCTACTTCGCGCTCTCGTCGTGAGGTTTGTTTCAGAAGTCATGTCTCGCGCCATCGTATCACGGGAGCAGGAGCGTATTGCGAAGCTGCAGACAAAAGCGTGGCGACTGAGGGAGAATCAGGTAAGTCTGACTGCGTTCGCATCGTGCTGCATCTTCTCATCAACCGTACTTGTAGGTTGTCTCATCTGCGAACGTGAAACACGCGCTGGCGTTGTACGGTGCCGACTCCCTCGACAAGAGCGCTCAGTTTGAGGGTCTGCTGCGAAAGCTCGGCCTCGACGGTGGCGAGGAGGAGGCAGAGGAAGAAGAAGATCCGCCGGGGGAGGATGATCCTTTAGATGAATATGAGGATGCGCCAGACGGCGCCTCCCATGATGCCGAAGAAATTGCTCAAGTCGCAGAGGACGCTGCCGCAACCCCGTCGTCACTCGAACCATTATCCCTGCTGCGCACTATCTTCCCTCCATTCATGAATCCTCCGATGTCCGGCCTCCACGCTGGTGATGTTCTCGACTCGCTTGACCCGTCGGTCTATATGCCTTGGCCCCCTTTACGTTTGCTTTCGACCTCCGAACACCCCGCCGACGAGACCTTACTACCTGAGGAAGAGGACGAGACCGCTTACACTCGTGAGCTGGAGGAGGACAAGGCTCTGGATCGCGTGGACGCCCACAAGGAGGCCGAAGTTGAGAAATCGTTGTGGGCAAGGGTCGCTGGGGAGGAGCCGGCTCCCCCAACCGCCGCCGATAAGCCGGCGCGCTCCCAGCTTCCCCGGAGCAGGGAGCGGGCTCCGCGGAAGCGCAAACGGCAGAGCGTGGACGCGGACGGGTCCCGTCAGCGAGGGACAGATGGCGGAAGCGCTTCTGAACGAGCTGTGGAAGCCGGACTGCTGGGAGAGGACACCGACGTGGTTGAGAAGGTCGTTCCGCGCGGTCGTCCGAAGAAGAAAGCCTTGGTGTGCGCGCAGATAGGCGAGGACGCCGCCCTGGTCGAACTGCGGGCTCGGCGGAAGAAGAAAGCTTTGGCGAAGGGGAGCATGTCAGACAAGCAGCTCTTGTTCCAGGCGCCGGACCCGAACGGGCGAATCAAGAGTGCGGTCTATGTGCTCGATAGCGACTGAATTGGATCGTTGTGCTTGGGTTGCGGTCGGCATGGGCGGAAGATATATTGGTGTATCTTGGATATGGGTTCTGTGTTGTAGCATGTGTCGAAAAGTAGTGTACCTATTGCGTCCGCGGACTGCTAATAGCTCCTAATGTAGATACGCATCGTGCATCGTTTAGTCGTGTCCTCCATATCTTGCTGTGTATCTTAGCAGTAGCACTGTCTTGAGCTCGTCGATCTTGGCATATCAAGCAGCGTTCGGATGAAAGTCACGATGGATTAAAGGTGTACGAAAGCATTTCAGGGACATGGAGTCAAAGACATTAATACGGTTATATGAGGCCGGGTATCAACTTGTAAGGGGTTCTCTTCGACCACTCCAGCCACTCATTCATGAACTCGTTCCGCAAGATCTCGTCCTCCGTCCCAACCCTCATGATCATGACGACGGGAATCCACGCCACCTCACCAGCCCACGCGACGATGAGCAGCCTTCCGATGAGCGTCCCCAAGATCCCGCTCTCCGACAGCCACGAGCCGGTGCTCGTAAGGCAGAGGAGGGTGCCGATGGTCACCATGATGAGTGCGGTGTAGCTCGGGTGACGGACGATAGAGTACGGCCCATCTGTGACGAGCTTGTGGTCCTTGCGCAGAGACAGCTCGAAGGTGAAGTGGCGGCCGAGCGCACGGTAGCACAGGATGCGTATGACACCACCTACGGCGCACAAGAGCGTACCGAGGAGGAAGGTAGAGGTGATACCCACGCCCAACGCGGAGGTTGCGGGGCGCCACGCGAGCATGGGGAGGATACGCTCTGCATAGGGCGGGGGCAGGTATGTCGCGAGGATGGTGGCGATCTCGAATATGACTAGGCTCTGTGTGATGGTCTGTTGGGAGCAGTATGTTCGTTAGCGGAGGGAATAGTGCCATACGAGGGTAAGACACACCTTTTCCAGGGCACGCACCCACGGCGGGCGGACCTGACGGACGATGTACTTCACGGTCGAGTACTTGGACTGCTCATCGGGGGCAGTACGCGGGTTCGGTGGGGTGAAGGTGATGAAATTGGCGTACGCCGTGATGAGGAGGAGAGGGATCTTGAAGTAGGTCGGTACCTCGACAAACATGGTGGAGATCCTGTTGAAGGACTCGATAGAGATTCTGTTGAAGAAGAGGCGAGGGATGGTCTGACGAAATGACGCGGAGAGTCGTTCGCGAATTTATACTGTGCAGCATAGTGCGCATCCGGAGACGGGACCATCTCCCGTGCAGCGCTCCGGTCGCAAACTTGCCTGCAATGGAGTCCATTAACATCATGCCCAGCCAAAACACTCACGGTGAGAACAACAGAGTGATAAACGCATCGCTCGGGGGCCGCCACGGGCGTGCTAAGTAGAGGGAGGGCCTGGTTTCCTGCAGCACGGAGGCCTTTCAGTGGGAAGGTTAGTACAAAAGCGGCCAGGGAGCCGATGAGACGGGAACAGAATACGGAATTTGCGTTGTGCAGTTCACCACTTCACCGGGATCGTGGGTGGTTGACGGGTCGGCCCAGGCTGAAGGGCGCCGCAGACGAACATAGCAGTGCTTGAAGACACTGGAACTGTCCGGATGAGATGGGGGCGATCATCTGTCCAGGCAACCGGTGCTTCGAGGTGAAAATGCTGAGAAAACAAGCACTGAATGGGGCACTGTCCGCGGCGCCGATCGCCATGATTCACGGTGGCCGATGAGGTCAAGAATCTCGAAGAAGCAGCATACTGTAACCGCCTTCGAGGCGGCCGAGTGGCTGCATGAGCTACTGGCGGCCGGCGAGTCGTGGTCATGCGGAGCGGAGAACATGATGATGCAGGTTCGAGTGCAAGCGTATATGGGCGTCTCGTTGCGAGCACAAGTAAAGCTTGGCTTGTACAGCTACTTCCTCGTCGTCTATCACTCGTACTGGCCTCCTTGCGTCATGATCTTATCCATTACGCTTTGGTATCATCGTTTGTTCTACGAGCAAAGCACCGGCTTTTTTTTTTGGAAGCGACGCAAAGCTGAGGTTGTCATACCTCATCACCGTCACAGTGGTCCGTCAGCGCTCCGTGCAAGTCATGGACCGATTGCAGTACGGCCGCCGTGGTGCTCATCTGCTCGGACCGCGATAAGGCAAGACGATATATCTTTCCCTATCTAGTCTGATCCAGGTAGGCGTACTCTACATCCTTGCCAAGCTCCAGCGACAAGCCTCTGATCAGTAAATCCAGGGAAGTAAGACACACGGCGTACGGCTTGCCCATTCTTCCCACTCCCGCCCAAAGGTCTTCTTTAGCATCTCATCCTCCGTCTTCACCCGAGAGAAGACCATGATGCACGGCACGGACAGCAGCTCCGCTAACCACAGCGCCGCGAAGACCCTTCCCGTCCATGTTCCTAGGACCCCGCACTCCATCAACAACGATCCCTCTCCGAGGAGACACAGAATGGATCCGGTGGCTACCGCGCTCAGAGCGGTATAGCTGGGATGGCGCACGACGGAATATGGGCCGGTTGTCACCAAGTTGTGCTCCTTCCGGATTGTGAGTTCGAAGGTGAAGTTCTTGCCCATTTCCCGGTAGCAGGCCTTCCTGACTAGGGCCCCGATGATGAGTAGTACCCATCCGACTCCGAAGGCGGGCGTCACGCCGATCCCTTCGCAGGTCTTTGCCGGCGACACTGTGGCTGGCACAGCATGTGCCCCATACGCGTGCAGGAGAGCTGCGGTCAAGAGGTAGACCATCTCGACGGCGACGACAGTGCGAACGATGAGCTGACCTTTACATGAGCACAGGTGGATATATGGAAAACTTGAGGTACTGCTCACCCTGGACGCTTTGCGGACCCAAGGAGGCCTCAAGTTGACAGTCAAATATCCTGCCTTGGAGGGGATGGCTTGCGCTCTGGCAGTGACGACAGGTGTGGGCGAAGTGTACGTGATACTGTTGGCCCAGAGTATCCCGAGGAGCAGCGGGATCTTCAGCAGGACAGTCGCTGGGGTAGGCACCATACTGATGTGGGTGCCGTGAACGACCCTCACAACGAGCTCTCTATATACGTATACACGGGGACATGCCTCGTGCGACGAAGCAGGGATCGCCGATGACAGTCGTTCAAGTTGTGACAGTCGGTGGGGATTTCTTTGCACGTTGATCCGGGGTCGCACCAGGCAATCAGGCCGCAGGCCTCAGGGCTCCCTGCCTGACATGACTTCTATCAGGTCCTCCTTTTACAGCTGGAAAGTACACGCAGTGTGCACGCCACAGTGACACAATCGGGCAGGCCTTCGGAGCCCAAGTAGGTGAGCAAGCTGCAAGTTCTTGCTGGATCGCACTGCGACACGCTGATTCCCTGTCGGTTACAGTTGGCTTTGCGTTGAAGCTTGATTTTCTCATCGGCATCTCAGCCGTCCATTCATGCTTGACATCTGCGCGTGCTGCTGCCGGGAGTGCGTATGTCGTACTGATCGAGGTAGACTTGATCGTGGGGCCATCGTGCTGCCGCTCCAACTGCAGGACGATGACCACTTGAATGCTTAAAGGCCGGTACATCGACTTCTGTCGTGAGGACGTTGGAGGAGTAAGTAAGTAGCATACGCGGTCCACGTGTCTCTGAAGCATGAGGGGGAAGTTGGCGCCCACGGACATGGTTCTAAACATCCCGATTTGGTAAGTTTGGGTGGTTGTGGGCGTGCTCGCGCTTCAGTTTTGCACTTGAACAGCTACCGCCACCATCTCGTCCCCATCTGCGCACTCCTTTCACCTTCTCTGGCGCGCGACTGTTCAGCAGGTCGTGGCCGCCTCTATACTTTTCTCCATCTGCAGACCTCGCCTCCAATGACCTTGCCGCCTATCCTCCACAGGGGCAATGACCGAACGGCGACAGGACAATAGTCCGATGACCCCCGCACCTGTAACTTATTTCCGCTCTCCGTTGCTGACCCTTGTAGCCTCGATTGAACATAACGACGTCCCGGTTCCTGACATCCTGGATGCGTATAGCATTCTCACCCTCCGCATGCAATCCCTGGCCACTTCGTTAGAGCTAAACGCCTCCAACCTCCCTGCCCTGGGGTACATCGCTCAATCATCAGAGCCGCTCGCGCGCCGTCTACAGCATGATATACGTCGTGCTCTGGACGATCCGTTTACTCTATCTCCAGCCACATCCCCCATGATTGCCCATGGCTCTATGGCGCCGCTACCCACCGACTTGCAACGTGACGCTGTACATGCGGCACGCGACGCTTCTCTCATGACCCAATACGCACTGTGCATAGTCGCAACCGTATTTCGATTTCCACGGCTAGGTTCGCTTTTTTCTGGTGAGCACTAAGCGTACCCTCGATATATGCGCCTCCTTACCTGGCTTGTGATAGATACCGCCTTGCGACGACTCCTAGATGACGTTCTCGTTGTCGCTAGGTCATACGATCTACCTTGCATCGACAGCGAGAAGGTGTGTGCCATGGCAATCTCCGCCTTCTCCGTACTTCAGTTGCCTCCTGCCGTTCTGGAGCATTCCCGTGAAGCCCTTGTTGGCTGGGTGAAGGAGTTGGCAGAGTGCATGTCACCGAGTACTGATAGCTCCAAGGTGCGTCCCTAGCTCTCCGGATGTACGCCCGTATTGACACTCCAGTAGGTTATCCACCATTTGTTTTCGACCTACCCTACCGTGCTTGTGCCAAGTATGGGTCAAGTCCTGCCGGCTATATTGGCTGGTATCGTCTCGACAAATATGCGCGACCGCGTAGATGCTACCGTAGCTCTCTCCGGCTGTGCACTGGCCTTTCTCTCCGCTGGTACCTGTGCCAAAGTTCTTTCCGGTGACATCGCCAAGCAAGTTCGGCATTTGCTTATGCGCCCTCTTCCCGGGGCTGGCGCTACCGCAGACTCCAAGACAAACACCCTGCTGTCACATCTGATTGATCGCGCGACCATGGAGGACACAACGGAGAGCCAGAACGTTGGTTTTCGTTGGGCGGTTACCGTGGTGTGTAGCCTCATCTGTCTTACCGGTCACCGTGTCTTCTCTGGCACGAGAGCGTGCGGGCTGGTTCTCCACACCGCGACACGAGTCTACCGCCGAAAACCCAAGGGCTGGCCAGAGCTTTTGGCGTGCCTATGGCGATGTCTAGTCTGGGCGTTCTCTCAACTCCCATTCGATGGTACGGGAACGTCCGTGGACGACCCTCGATCTGGCCCTCTCATGATCGTTAGCCAAGAGGTCAGGTTCGGCGCCGGTCATTGCTTGATCGCAAGCCTTCTATATCATCCGCCGGGACATCCGCGTAGTGCCGAGGCGTCCAGCGTTGACGTCAAAAGGGCGGTTTCTGTGCTCAATGATATGGTGGCCAGTCATGATGACCGTGCCCATCGAGATGGCGTATGGGTTCTCACCAAGATGGTCGGCAGCATCGGATCTGGAGACCTCCCCCAAGACACCTCAGGCGCACCCGCCTGGGTCCCGGACGATCTCATTGTGAAGACCATGTTTGCCCGCCAGATGGCTACTGTTGACGCCGCTTCGTTCGCGTCTGCAATCAGGAAGGTAACCTCGAATCCGCCGGAGGTCAGGCCGCTAGAAGAGGCAGAGATGCAGCGGGTATGGGACGAACTCCGAGACGCTTGGGTGGTGTGTGTTCGCAGAGAATTGCAGAGCAACAGTTTCAATTTTCTCTCCGTGTGTAAAGCTCTTCTCCTTTATCGCATTCACCGGCTGATCGTATTGATCTCTACCAGGACGAGCTCATAACGATATGGCAGGCCCTTCTGCTCGTGCGGACTCACCTGACACAAGAGCGAGGGCATCTCACAGCCACAGAAGAATTCACGGACAACGCAGTGGCCACCATAGGAGAGTTCCTCGACTGGTCACTTCAGGAGTCCACGACATTGTCTCCTCTGACCGCACCCACCGCTCAGACCCGTGCTCTCTCGCTATGCATGCAGCTGTGGGCAGTCATTCGCAACGTGTTCTCGGAGGCATGGCTTTCGCAAGCCGCGAACACTCTGCTCACTCGCGTTCTGCAACGCACCTTCGACACCTCCTCGGAAGATGTGCAGACGGCGTGGAGTTGTCTATGCGCCGCCCTCATATCAGCGAGTTCTCCCAGTCTTGTGGCTCGTCTGGTGACGGATGACGAAGAACATCGAACGCTGGACCTCCGACGAGAGCTGTGGAACCTCGCAGCGAAGTCCTGGTCTTCGATGGAACCGCAACCGAGTGGGGAAGACTCCGTTGAGTTCCTCTGCATCCCAGTTGGGTGAGCGATGTCGCTTTATCACTACATGCATGACAGAACTGACCACGACGACAGAGTTTGGTCTCTGTCCGAGCAAGAGATGACAACTTGGGATGACATTCTGGACCACGCGATCGCTCAAGCTTCCAGACCGGCTGGATCAGCTGCGACGGCCTTCCACTCCCTCACACAGCGTGTGCTCGGAGGAGCAGGAAGCAACAGGTGAGAAAAGTTCTGTCTCTATGAGCATTAGAGGTACTGACCCTTTGACCGTCAGTCTCACTAGGGTGTCGTGGTTCATCGTTCGTCTCCTGTCTCGCTGGCAAGCGGCCAGCGAATTCGCGCCCACACTGTTGGCATCGGTCGCCGACTTCCTCGTCGAGCTCTATCCAGACTCGGATTATGATGAGAAGCTCGACACAACGGAGAACCTTGACACAGCGCTGCCAGTCATACAGCACATATGGAAGATCATCCAGGAATGTCCTTCCACTCATATTCTATCGCTCCTTTCACCCCTCGCCGACGGCTTGGCCGTCTGGATCGGTGACGAACACGAGTATGTACCCGTCCAGGTGTACAATAACATTGTGAGTCTTCATGGCCGCTGAACGTCCATCGACGCCACTTACATTCGTTGCAGATTGTCTCTCTTTATTGCGACGCTCTGATCGCGCTCCGACATATACCCATCCATTCTGATACCCTCTATGCGCTGGCACGCTTCCTTTCTTCCACATTTGGCCGGATCGTATCGCCCGGGAACGGACCTGTCGCCTTCCACGAGTTCTGGAAGGAGGTCCAGCCTTCGCTCAAGCATCTTGACGGTGGGTATCCCGAGGAGCTGAAGACTGCACTCTGCGCCTGCCATGAAGCTTTCGGGATGAGTCTCCCGTCCGGCGTGTCGATCGAGACGGAGTCACAGACAGACTCGCAGGCCGCCCGGAATACGCTCCTGGTACGTACCTTCATCGTCCTAGCGAAATCGGCGGCTCAATCTCACACACGAGCAGTCGTCCCCCGGTTTTTTCGGAACTCCCCCAAAACATGTCGAGATCTCTGTCGCGGGAGTGGACACCCTTACGCGGTCATCACAGCCGTTCATTCGCAGTCATGCGCTGTCTACAGGGAGTTCGTCGCCGTCCAGGCAGCCACACGCGTCTAGGCTTCCCACCGCATCCAAGTCTCATTCGCGCCTTTCTCATGGGCTCGCGGACCCCGTCTCTCCCACACCCGCACGGCGGAATAATGACGCCAGTCGCATCTCGGACTACCTGCCAAGTTCGCCGACAGACGCAATGCGAGCAAGACGGTTCGCAGCGGGACCGTCCAGCCGCGTCTCGCACGAACGGCCTTCGAGGACGCCTGATAGGCCGTTGAAGCGTCGGAAATTATCGCCCACAGTCACGCCTAATACCACGCCTGACTCATCCGTCCGACGCAGCTCCCCGCTCGTAACACCGTCTCCTGAGGACCGCCGCGAATCCCAGCGTTCTTCGGCAATACCCAAGCCGACCAGGTGGGAGTTCGCCAGCGTCGAAGTGCAGAGCAGCATAGGCAGCAGACGGCAGGCATCCACCACTAGCTCGTATACGCCCCAGCCTTCTCCGTCCAAGTACAAGCTGCAGGAAGAGCAGTTGTTGAGTCCCGAGGTGCCATCTCCAGCGACCGCGTCTCGAGCATATGCAAGAGCACCTGCAGTGGACGACGACGACGATTACGATGCGTGGGAGGTGCCGATGGCCACTGACGATGATGTCGTTCCAGACAGCCAGCCCGAAGACGAAAAAGGCGACGAAGACTCGCTCGTTCCGAGCTTCATGAAGGCGCCTCTGGACGCCACGCAACGTGCAAACGACACTGGGGACGCAGATGATGACTTCGACGACTTCGAAGCCCCGACGAGGAACGCGATTGGGGGACGTTCTGAGAGAAGATCGCCCTTGCGAATGCAGACAGCTCCAGCCAGTTTCAATCATGACCCAGACTCCATCTCTGAGGAAGCTCGCGTGCCTATGCGCCGCGCGCGCACGAAGAGCGTACTCCAGCTTGAAGAGCTACGCGACATATGCGAGGCTCTTGAAGAGGGCGGCTCGCAGCTCGATGTGGACCAGATGCTTACTGCGACAAGGTATACCAGCCGGATGGGGGCAATTATGAGCGAAAAGTTATCCAAGAAACTGAGCGGGGGAGGGTCACCCACAGGCTCGGCGCGGAGTCATGGCCATAGTACGCGGTCGAAGAAATGACTGACGTTTGATGTTGTTCGTTGTTCGTTGTAATGGTACAGTGACTTGCATCGCTGTAAAAACATCTGTGTCGATGGTGATGGTGTTGTCGGGACACTGAACTGGGTTGTGATAAACGAAGTATGTAGGCATGCCAGCAGATTAACGGATCGAGATGCATGCTAAGTATCACCCTTCGAATTAGCGGTATGTCATTCTTGCTTGTGGACGTGTCTTCCCCTTAATGAATGTGTCTGCGTGGACCTTGAGCTTGAGATGGCTTCGGGATCACATCGCGAAGTCGGACAGTATCAGGGCATATAGGACCGTGGTCAGCCCCCGCGGGATGTCGTTGGGATGATCGCTGAGTGGGATGGGAGACGAGGATACGTGGGGGTAGTCGGGATACTCCGCGTAGGGCAGGGTCGGGCGAGCAGCGCGCCCGAAAGCCGAGAGCTGGCAAGAGATGAAAGATTCCTTCGCATTGACGGATTCGGTGACCTGCCTTCAACCTGCCTTAGCATCAGGCTGTCGTCGATCGCCTCCCAACAGGCGCTCGAACTAGCTCCAACGATTAGCTGGTCGTGCTCGTCCGCCTCCTTGTCGCTCTTACATCCTTCCTGCATCTAATTCAAGGCCTCCCCTTTTGAGAAATTCTCGCCTTGCCAAGCCTCCGTTTGTGCCATGCTCTCTCATCCGGCGACTCTCCTGCGACTCCCTGCAGATGTCCTCCGGGACATATGCGACATTCTCATCGACGACTACATCAAGTTCGACCGTGAGAGGCCCGGGCTCCATTCTGTGGTCTCCCTCGTCCGCGTGTGTCGCGCTGTACATGAGCCCGCTGCTGATGCTTTATGGTGCACGCTTCCGGGGCTTGTCCCCTTGGGTTATACGATGCCCCACGATCTCTGGTCGGTTACGGATGTCGACGGGTTCACGGAACTCGGGAAGAGAACAGAGATGGTGAGTGATCAAGGATGTTCTCAAGTCTGGTGTTCTATCGAACGTTTTGAGGGCGAGCTGCCACTCTGACGCCTGTCGTCTCGTGCAATCCGTTCCAGCGACAGAGATCAGGTCCGTGGTTGGTAGCCCCCATTGGGTCTGAATAGAGTCTCGCAACCCGACTATACATTAGATTCCAGTATAGTTAGGTAGTGCATTCATTCCAAGCTCACGTAAATTCACATACCCTGCAGAGTTCCTGACTATGCCCCTCAGATCTTCAATCGCCTTCTCGTAGAAGATGACTTTCGACGACTAAGTCACTACGCATCGCGCGTGCGACAAATTATCAGGCCATGGGAATGCCATCACCTCCCCCACCGCATTCGGCGATGCAACGCATCCCCCAAGATGTTACTGGCACTGAGGATCTTCCTTGCTGGCAGGCCAATCCTTCCAAGTCTCTGTATGCTGGAGCTTGCCTCCACTGGGGTCAGGCGGAAACGTAGCTATCTGGATGCGTCCGCGACAATTCTGCTCGCCCCTTCAGTGAACGCGTTGCGCTTGATTCCAAGCAGTCAACGGGATTGGCAGGAGGAAGTTCTCTTTGATGTGCTCACACGGACGCGGCAAGTCACACCTCATCTGCAGTCATTGTATATCGACTATCTCGCCATGCCGCACGTTTTCCCTGAAGGCATACTATCCGCAGCAATTTGCTCCTTCCATCACCTCCAGTCCTTCTCCGCAGACCGCCTCGCGTTGTCGTCGTCCGCTCTCACCCACCTCGCTCGACTACCCGGCCTGCGTATTTTACGTGCACTGTTGAGATCGGACCAAGTTGCCATTCTGCAGGAGGCTGCCACCATCAGCCCCCTTTTCCCGGCCTTGCAAGACATTGCAGTCAAGGAGCGAAACGCTTTCGCCGATGCATTGGCTTTGCTGAACTTGATCACCTCATCCGAGATCCGCTCCATAGACTTTGAGGTTGTGCAGCCGGACGATGACTTCGCACCTCTGACGAACCCTTATGCACCGGGAGCTGTCGAGATATTTCGCGCCATTGGCACACGGGAGCACAACGGCGCAGTGGCAATCATCCGCGTGTCCGCCGGGATGTGGCATTACCGACTCCCTGGCAATATTACCGCCATCAACGAGGCCACTCTCAAACCCCTATATGCATTGCCGGCGCTGAGAGATCTTGTCGTTCATATCAATTGCGATTTCGACATCGAGGACGCCACGATCTCGAGAATGGCTCGCAAATGGCCGCTATTGCGCCGGCTAGAGTTCGGATTCGACGAGCTCATTCGCAACAACCACGAGCCTACGGTCTCGTTATCCTGCATTGCCTCCCTCGCGGGCGCATGTCCCCATCTGGAAAACCTTCGAATGGGGGTTGACACGAGCACAGTTGCCCACGCGCGTTCTCAGGACGTCCGACCCCCGGTTTCGGACAAATTGACAAGACTCGAGGTTGGGTGGTCGGTCATGGGCGACCCAGTCGCTGTGGCGGGATTTCTCTCGGAGAGCTTCCCCCGTCTGCGCAAGGTGCATCATGCTTGGCTCACGGAGGAAGACTTCGGCATTGAGGTTCCCGAGGAGTATGAAATTCACGGAGAATTGTGGGGCCATGTCGATATCTTGCTTCACCAGTTCGCCAGTATCCGGGAGCAAGAGCGCAATTGGGCCAACTTGAAGGGACGGTCGCCATGATGATGATCTCCCACTGTGGTATGTTGTACGTAGAATCAGTGTACGAGTCGATACTGATGCTCATTCCCAAGTAGCAGGTAGTCGGAACTATCGACAGCCTGCTGTGATGACTTGTGAGCAAGACATCATTATGTTGGAAAACACCGTTATGACTATTAGCATGGATAGGAGGTTACTGTTCAATGACTACGCTCTCCATAAACCAGTCTTTTTCGCGCTTCAGGAATATGTATAGATCATCTATGGGTAGATTCTCCGGACGTGTGGCAGTCTGTGGCAGTCGACGTTCGGTAGCCTCGTGGTCACTTCCATATCCGGCGGTACCTCATGTACTCGTACATCAGCGTCTGTTTGGGAGAATTGCAGCGAAGCCTCTTCACCACTTTCGACGCCCTGTCGGCTCTACATACCTGGGCTCTACCCTTCTCGTTCTCGCTGGAAGATTCGCTATGAGCTTATCGTCTTTCCTCCTTCCTGGCGCCACCAACAAGGCGAAGGCCATCGACAAGGGCTTAGACGACCTCTTCCGTGCGGCTGCTCCCGTGAGTCCTCCCGAGTATCAAGTGTGCGGACATCTGTAACAGGACTATTAGGCACCGGCACCTACTCCTGCAGCTGCTGCGACGCAAGGCACTTCATCCTTGCACTCGGAGAAGAAGCGCAAAGCCTCCCACGAAACGCCGAGCGAGGGGAAGGCGAAACGTTCGAAGGTTGCGCCTGCAGGTGCGTTAGCTTGAGCAGTCCAGTCTCTATTCGTATTGAGTGGTACGTCTACAGCTACCCCTTCATCTTCAAAAAGTTCCGTGAAGGTTACCAAGCAGAAGGAGCGATCAAAAGACAAGGTGGAGGACAGTGACAAGGAGAGTGAAGAAGAGACTCGTGTCCAGCAAGGCGTCGCATTCGAGGAGAGTGAGAGCGACTCCGGCGAGGAAGGAGATCCTTCAAAACTCGTCCATGAGTCCTTGCTGAAGGGCAAAGCGAAGACACAGCCGCGGCAGGGGAAGGCAAAGTACGTCCCGTCCGAAGAAACCTCCGCTCAGCGCGACGCGCGGACTGTCTTTGTTGGTAATGTGGCTGTAGAGGTCGCCAAGTCGCGAGTACGTGCTCTCCATACTGTCCATTCCGGCGCGCTGTTCATGTCCCATCCGCCTACAGCCTAGCCAGAAGCAATTCAAGCGACACATCCTCTCCTTCGTCCCCTCTGCCAAAATCGAGTCCGTCCGCTTCCGCTCCGTCGCATTCAAGAAGCCCACCGCCGAACTGCCCACAGAGGACGGCAAGACCAAGCCCAAGCCCAAAACGCGCGAACACGACCGCGACCGCGCGGCTTTATGGCGCGGGGAAGATAAAGACGAAGTAGATGCTGCGTCGGCCAAGCGCTTCCTCGACACGAAGGAGAAGAAGCGCATCGCGTTCATCAAGCACGAGATACACGAACACGTCGACGCAGTCAACGCGTATGTCGTCTTTGCGCATCCTCCATCTGCAGAGTCGCTTGCTGCAAGACCGGCCAACCTCCCTCCCCCTCCCCCTGTAATGGACCCGTACGAAGCTGCCCGGAAGTGTGCGGAGAAGTGCGACGGGAGCGTATTTTTGGGACGAACACTGCGAGTCGATGTAGTGAAGAAGGGCACTGCACCTGGGACCGATGGCCCCAGCGCACCTGCGGCAAGAGGAGAATCTGCGATGGCGGGAGACCCGAAGGCTACAGTGTTCGTGGGCAGCCTGGACTTTGCGAGTAAGGAAGAGGACCTGCGGGCTTTCTTCGAGGCATTGATATGTGCGGAGCGTGGCAAGCCTGAGGAGACGGCCGGGAGCGATGACGAAGAGAGCGAGGAAGATGACGAGGACGAGGACGAGAAAGCAAAGGATGGGGAGAAGAAGCCTCGGACATGGGTGAAACGCGTGCGTATCATCCGTGACAGAGATACGCAGTTGGGGAAGGGCTTTGCATACGTGCAGTTCGTGGTAAGTCTCTCACATCGGTGCTTGGTCTCTCCCCGCCTCAACCTATCCTCTCCACAGGACCGCGAATGCGTCGACGAGATCCTCGCACTGGACGAGTCAAAGCTCAAGTTCGCGAAACGCAAGCTCCGTGTGCAGCGCTGCAAGACCCTTCCAGGCGGGCCCAAGCTTCGCGCATCCAAACCCACTCGCGCACCATCGTCGTCCGCCCCATCCGCTGCCCAGGGGAGGTCTCATGCCGGCCCCTCCAACTCAAGATCAATGCCTGCGCACCGGCTCGTCCCTGCGACCAAGCACACTCCGAAAGGCAACCCTGAACTGGGCGCGAAGCTCGCGCACCTACCGAAGGAGGAGCGCAAGAAGGTCAAGGCGTCGGATCCGGAGCGCGTCGCGCGCCGGCTCGCGAAAAAACAGGCGGCTGCGCTCGCACTCAAGGGCGTCAAGGCGAAGGTGGACAGGGAGCGTGTGCGGAAGCGGCCCAACGAGAAGAAGGCTGCGCGCGCAGGGGCTGGAGGGAAGGAGGGCGCGAAGCCGAAGAAGAGGGTGAGAAGCGGGAAGGCGTTAGCGAAGATGAATACGAAGAAGTGAGGTGTCCTGTGTATCTACTTCACGGCCTTGGTCAATCCCTTGTGTTCTGTGTTCGTGCTCGAGTGTGATCTTCCGCGATTATGGATTGTGCTAATGATACAACAAATGAGGTATGCAAAGCGATAGAGTATATGACAAGGGAATGATAGATAGCTATACGACTGTGGAGAGAACTGGCAGCAGCTACTTCTTCTTCGTCTTCTTGCTGCCCCCAGCATCCTTTTTGTCGTCCGCCTGTACAAGAATTGTAAGCGCGGGCTACAGGGACTCTGAATACACACATACCTTCCGCTTTGTACCCTTGCCTTTCCCCTTCTCTTCAGCCTTGTCCTTCTTGGCCGGCGACGTCTTTGGTTTCGCCGTTGCTGTGAAAAAGCCGTCGAGTCGGCCCTGCTGCTTTGCGTTGAGGAATTTGGTGAGCTTCTCCGCTCCTTTCCGGACACGCTCCTCGCTATGCTACATGTGAGCGAGCATAAACGGTGATGTAGGGACTTGGACGCACTTGAAGCCCTTTTCCCTCACGAGGAAGTCTACAAGGCCGTCGATATCAGGGCTCTTCCATTCGAGTTCGAGCTCGTTGGCTGGAGTAACGTCTGGCTTCTTGAACAACTCCTTAGCAGCTTCACAAGGCCAATCTTCCGGTATCTGCACGCCGCCCTTCCTCTTCTTGCCTTCATCCGCAGCCTCTTCCTTCTCTGCAACCCTGCCAAAGCGCGTCAGCCATCGCAAGATGGAACCATAATCATGACTAACTCACTTCTCTCTCAGATGCTTCAAGACCTCCGCGAGCGTTCCGTGCTCCCTGATCAGCTTGAGCGCGGTCTTCGGACCTATCCCCTTGATGGGCTCGAGGTAGTCGCACCCCAAGAGAATGCACAGGTCGATGAACTGTGACATGTCCATTTCCAGACCCTCTAATGCCTTCTCGAGATTGATTGCGCTTATGGGCGTTTTGCGTGCCTCGGAGAAGGTGAGGTGGCGGAGGAGTATAGGTGCCCCGAACGTGAGTGTGTCCATGTCCTCTGAACCCGCAGCGTAAACCTTGCCGCCGCGCGCAAGCTCAGCACATTGAGCTTCAGCTTCAGACGGGGCCTGGGTGGCGGATCAGGGCGACGCCAATATGAGCCAAAAGTAATGAGGGGACGTACGACGACGAAGGGGATGCCCATCAAACCTAGCAACTTCCTGCACTCTTCATTATGTTCGCGCGTAACTTTGACTGTCCGACGAGAGAAACGGTCCATGTCTTCGGTAGTACCTAGAGATGATACGTTTGCGTGGGTCTCGTACTGCTGTTGCGGGTTGTTGGTAACGTACCTGTCTCCTTCGCCTCTTCACCCTCCTCCTTCGCCTCTTCTCTCTTCTCAAATCGTTTCGAGAGCTGTCCAAGGAATGAGATTGGTGTTAGGGGAGGGAATGGATGGCACGTACCACGCCGGACTTCAGCTCTGGTGGCTTGCCATCAAACACGTACGCTGGCTTGATGCCATTCTCAACCATCCGTATGGTTCTGTAGAAGAAACCCATCAAGTGACTTGGAGCACAGTAAGCCGACCTAGCATACACGCTGAGGGCGATGCGCAACACACCTAGTTGTCTCTCCGGCGTCGTTCGTCAACAGCTCTCCATCCTTCTGACGCACTGCGATGAGAAACTGGTATATTGACATCGACGCGTCGATAGCAACTTTGCGCCCGAATAGTGTCTTGATCTCATGTTCCTATGGCCACGGAGGATTAGCATGGTTCGAGTTGCAATACTGGCTGTGCTAACGTGGAATGCCTTGGGAGCATGTTCTGCCAAGAGGGCAGTGAGACCTTTGATGCCCATTGCAGCAAATGGATAGTGGGTGTATGGTTCGCAGAGGCGAGCCGGCGGAAGGGGGTGCACGACGAGCAAACGGACGAGGCGGCGGACAAGGCGGGCCAGGCGTGACGGAGACGCGTCCGAAATGCGTTACCTAACGCGTTAGTCACGTAACGCACCTCAAGACGCCCGTAATTCTCGCCGGCGCTTCATGCTTCATGAGTCCTTCGAACACAATGCAACATCTCTTCTTACCTCCCCTTCACCCGACAACCATGTATGTATGGTTGCACATGAGCTCGTTGGCGTAGAACCGCCTCTCGCTAGCAATCTAGATATGCAAGACGAAAACATTATGGACGGATGCAGACCGAGGAAAAGGCGCAGGATATCTGGTATGTGCGGCCAATCCAACTGGAACAGAGGCGGCATTCAAGCGGTGTTGTAGACCCTCATACACCTACTCTGCAGCAGCTAGCACTCGAAGAGATTGACCTGGAGATAGCCATCCGACAGAGGATAGCAGAAACCATCCAGTCCCGCGTGACATGGGCATCACTCCTGCAGGAGTCGCTCCGGACTGCTGCTGTGCCTGGTGCGTCTCGAGATGTCGCTGCCCTTACCCCGATGTTCACTGCCTGTGCAGGCAGCGGTAACTTTCGGGAGGCTTCATTGGATGCTTTGGACGCCATAGAAGACCCATGCGCGTTCATATTCAACAGGGAGTCTCGACTTGCCCCACCACCCGCACCGCCAGCGAACGTCCCCTCTCCCATTGTACCTCAGCCAGACCATCTTCCCTCCAGAACCAGTGCTCGTTCAACTCGTACTCGTGGCCTTGCTCGCGCGCCGCCTGCCCCGCCGAAGCGAC
Source organism: Polyporus arcularius HHB13444 (assembly GCA_004369055.1). Taxonomy (NCBI): domain Eukaryota; kingdom Fungi; phylum Basidiomycota; class Agaricomycetes; order Polyporales; family Polyporaceae; genus Polyporus; species Polyporus arcularius. Next base: position 75,936 of record ML210987.1, on the reverse strand, counting down.
TTCTCTTCCTCCGTAATACCACGACCAACCCACCTGAGATCGCGAAACTGGCTTGCTCCGTATGTGCGCGATCGGACTTCTCCAACTTACAGGGACTCTTAAATCATTCTCGGTTACGGCACCAACTGGAGTATGGGAGCCATGACGAGTGCGTGCAGAGCTGCGCTGTCCTTGTACCAGAGGCGGAGCGCGACTTCGTAGTGGCCAATGGAATTGAACTCGCCGGGATAAGTATACCCAGCCTCAGGCGACTCTTCGAGATCGCCGTAGGTGCCGGTGAGAATGTCAAGCTTCCTGAACTCCCGAACGCGCCGCCCGTGCCACCTCCCGTGAAGTTGGAGACGTCAGACGCGCCCCTCCCTCCTCCGTCAGAAGTGATTCCGTCGAAGTCTCCAACGCCATCAACACCACCACCACCACCACCACCACCAGCTGCTCAACAGAGTTCGCATGTCTCTCGTACGCTTGGGTATCATATCGACACGCCTGCCCTCGCGCCGTTCCTCGGAAGGGCCCCGAAACAGCGACAAATCAACATCCATGCAGATGATGATGGCGCGGTCGATATCGAATGCACCTCTGGCAGCTCCGGTTTGCAGTCCCGGCGTATGTGGCGGAAGCCCTACACCCATCGGAATGTCGCTCGCAAAGAGTTGGATGAAGTCGTCCCGCTCGCGGAACTGCCTACGAATATCGACGAGAACCCGGAACAATGCGACGACGGACCAGAAGACAAAGCGGTCAAGGACGAGCGTTCCGGACTGCAGATGCTCTCTGGGACGCGGTTCCATATCGCGGCGCGCATACAAGTGGCAGACTACAGTCTGTTTATCCCACCCAGTAGGTGTTAGCCTTACGGCTGCGTCTTTAGTTCTCACATCACACGTCTATAGATCGACGGCATCCTGAAAGACCGACGCATTCGCATCGATGGCGGCTCGCAGTGACCTCCCCGTCATACGTACGTTCGCTAGTTGAACAACCGTGCATCGCTGACATCGTATACAGTCAATACCCATATCCTCCGTTCTCAGCAAGCTCACTGTCGCTTCCGCGACGGATCCTCCTCCAGCCACCCTCGTTCAGCCTATCACGGTTTCAGAGCCGCCTTTCGTTATCACGAGCACCACAGACCGTCCATTCCTTGCCCGGTTGACGTTGACGTGGGCCGGCTCGATGAATCCCCCAACAGAGATCGAGCATTGGGTAGAGGTGGGCAGAGTTCGGATGTTCATGTGGGCGGCGCTGATAATTTTCCCCCTGACAGCTGGACCCGATGCACTACTCGAGCGCCGTTCTGGGGGAGCAGCAGGTGTTCGATGTCGAGCTCGACCGCAATACGGAACTGCTTCCGGCCCGCGAAGACCTGAAGACGCCATCTTGGGATGAAGAGCCCCTGGCCAATGCTACAGTTGCGCATGCGGAAGCAGTGCCTGAAGCGCAGGAAGAGGAAGAACCCGAGCCAGGTGGGTGCAATTCTGTAGGCTGCAGTTACTGAACTGCTGGCTGACGTACCTGTACGATCTGCAGCCTACGCTGCGAAGCTCAGATCGTTGCTGCCCAAATTTCCCATGACCATGAAAGGTATTCGACTTGCTCGATGGTAGTTGGGCTGCCTGCTGAACTCATTATACCAGACATCAAGGGCCGGTTTACAGCACGTCTGCCGTATACCCTGGTCTCGACTCCCGCTGCTCTCTTGAACCTGCATATCGGCAGGCGCAAAGCCATCGAGGTAAGCTGTGCAATGTGTCACAATCACGTACTATGACTGATGACCCTGCCTACAGATGGGGCGAGCACGGGCACTGCGAGAGGCCTACAACAGCCTCGTATCCCAGTCCTCCAGCCCTGAGCTTCGCCCACTGACGACCATAGACGTCTTCCGCTGGCTTGAGGATGAAGGCCTGTTCCTGCGACCGGATGATGCCCACACAGCCTCGTCACGGATGCAATCTAGGTCTTCGCGCAAACGACAGCGCTTGAGCGATCCACGCGGGAAGGATTACTGTCGTGCATGCGGTCTCCAGCGCGCACTCCACCCGGCCGCGCAGGAAGACGATGTCGATGTCAAGCCGTCCCTGACGACAGCGGCGCCCGCGTTCGGTACCGTGCTGGGCTTGTGTACCTCGTTTCGCGAGGAGGACGATGCAAGCACACGACCCCCTCTCGTCGACGTCGACGCCCTGCTCCATTCAGGTACTGACAGTGACAGACGGAGTCCGTTGCCGTACGGCCTCTGCTCCGCGATCGTCGCGCCACGTCCGCGTCTTCCCTCAGTCAGTCCGGCCGAAGATCCTTCGGCCTCGCGCTTCCATCCCGAGGATCTGGTGGCAGTCGCGGACCCGAAACTCACCGTCGCAATCCTGCGGATGATGGGTCTGCCGTTCGTTCAACACGCCCGTCAAGGATACGGCGGCCACCCATACACGGATCCCGACCGGACGCATCATCCTGGTCCTGAGCGGAACGTGTCGCCGCCGTCGTCAGCGCTAACTGCCCGTTACTTGACTACGACTTCTAGCCCTGGCCTCCTGGACCTGCAGCAGCCTCGCGCAGCCGTTCTGGCGCACCTCGGGCCGTCCGCTCTGCTCGCGAGTGTAGTGAAGGTGGTCGTGCGACAACTCACCGCGCGCGGTGTTGACGCACTGCGCCAAGACGAGGCCGCGCTCCGGTCCGTCGTGAACGGTCGCCACCGCCATCGAGAGGCAACCGCACCGCCGCAACGTCTGCTCACGCCGGGCCATGTCGTGAGGGGGCTCGTACGCCACGCGCAGACAGAGGTCTCTGCGGCTGCGCTGCTGTTGTGCGCCGCACGACTCGGGGAGCGAGGGTCGTCTGAACGAAGAAGCTGAGAGCAACGTCAAGGTGCGACGCTGCATTTAGGCCATCAAGACATTCGGCAAATGGTCAGGGGGTTCATTTAGTGTGGGGTGATGGGACCGGAAGCAGGGAGACACGGCGTGGCCAGAGTCCGGAGGATGGACTGCCGGAGGAGTTTAAGGGCGAGAAGTTTGGTTCAATTGAGTACCACAACATATTTCGGGATGTGCGATGCAGCGAATGTCGGCGCAGGTGAGTGAACTCTGGCTGCACATGCTGCACGGAACCTTGAGGCGTTTGTGCGCGGCCGCTGACCGACCTCGGAAGATTTGCTGCGACATGGGCGACTGAAGACGGGCGCGGTGAGAGCAGAGCGCATTATGGGGGTTTGTTCTTGCGAGATCGCGATCTCGTGATCCTGGACGACCTGCCCGATGCGGCAGCGACGCCGGAGAATGGGATGAGCCTGCAGACAAGTCGTTGCAGCTTTGCCCGATGGATCGCCGGAAGACAAACTTGTGTGTACTTTATGTTGCAAGGAGACCGGCCCATCGCACGACCCGCATGCACACCAGCGCTCCATCTACCCAGTCTTCTCCTCCTCCGTCACCCCGTTCCTAAGATCCATAGCCCTCAAACGTTGAGGCCCCACGCTCTTTCTATCCCTCTCTCTTGTTTCATCCTCCGTCCGTTCTGTGCGTCGCGTCCTGCCTGGAGCCTGGAGTATGGCGAACAAGGACAGCACCTTCGGCGCGGCCTTCGTTGGTTTCGCGGCCTCCAGCTTGTGAGTTCCCAGTTATTCGATCGCCGGAACGATGGCTCACCGTTACGCGAAACGAATGCAGGTGCTTGGGGATCCTCAGTACGCAGGCATACTCGTACTTCAAGCGCTATCCCCTCGACAAGCGCTTTTACAAGTTGCTAGTACGTCTAGATCGCCTTAGTATTCTCTCTGTGCCCACTGACGCTACTCCCAAGGTTGCTTTCCTATGGTGTGCTCTGCCGCGCCGTGTTTCCTGGGCATTGCGTTGATATGGGTCCCGTGTCAGGTTGCTGGAAGTAGGAGATCAATGTCTCATCGCACACGCGGTGTATACGTATCTTGTCAGGTGTGTGCCCCGCGGTCTCTCCATTGCGTACGTCTGCTCAGCCCCTTGTAGCAACTGGGGTCTGGTAACAATCCTTCTGGCCAAACCAGTATGGTCGCTCGTCGTGAGTGCTGCATGCTCGTTCCCGAAACCTACGCGCGACTGAACGTCACTACAGCTCCAAATCACCGTCGGCGTAAGTGCGGGCTGCAAAGCAGCCGTTTTGGTGTGCTCATGATGTCATTCCGTACAGGTCGTGACAGGGACGATCGTGAAACTGTGAGCACTCTATTCGGTTCCAACGGGGCTTCGTTCGCTCACGTGCGTGCAGCAACTACGCAGTCCGTGTATGGCGATGTAGGTTTTCGAGACTCGACCCCCGCATTCATCATCACTAAGCGGTGACCTGCAGTTAGCAAGAAGAACATCCTAGTGACCGGTCTCATCGTGAGTCTGATAGTCCTACCTTCCCCCCTTGTGCTCATCGGACGGCAGTTCTTGCTCACCTTCGGCGAACTTGGAGTCGCTTGTGTGTACACGTACCAATCGTACGTGCCCGTGGTGCTCGTCATAGCTTTGCACTCAATCCTTCGCAGCTTCCGGCTGGAAAGCCTGGCCGACATCGGCAGCATGAAGATGATCGGCACACTTTCACTCGCACTGGGAATGGCAACCGACGTCGTCATTGCTGCTGCACTCTGCTACTTCCTCCGTGACCTCCGCACAGGGCACAGCAAGTTTGTATCTTACTCACCAGCCTATGATGCCGTACACTGCTGACTTCTGCGATGTAGGGATGATTCAGTAGTGAATTCACTGATCATCTATGCCGTCGGCACAGGAGGACTGACAAGGTATGTCACCGTAACTCTTTGAGCCGTGCAGTGCTCATCCTGGGCGCGCGTCTACAGTGTGGTCAGTTTCACGACGCTCCTCTTGGTGAGATCCTACTCCAGTCCTGTAGCCGGATCATTCTGATGTGCCGTCCCATCAGTACAACTTCATGCCAGACAACTTCATCTTCATGGCCTTCTACTTTGTGCTCAGCAAAGGTATGGCTTCGTCGGGCGCTGTCACGTCGGTCGCTGATTCCAGTTTGTTCATCACTAGTATACGCCAACTCCTTCCTCGCTGCGTAAGTAATTTTTCACTCCCGCAGCGTGATGCGCTCGTCTGACAGATCGTGTCCTCTAGGTTGAACACGCGACGAGTAAGCCGCGGCCGTGGCACTGACGCCGAGACGACTACCATGCCCACCTTCCTCATGGTTGGCAAGGCTACCCAGCGAACTGTCCAGCTCGATCCCGAGGCTCATGGGGTACGTCAGTGCATACCATATTTCGAGCAATGTCTCTGAGAGAGCTCCCGGTCCCAGCAGTCACCGATATCCCCGAACAAGTCAGACATGAAAAGCTCTCTGTCTCCGGTACGTTCCGGCCTAGGGGGATCATATGTAGAATGCAGCCACTGATTTTACGATGCAGATGCCCTCACACCACTACGCCGAAGCGTGGTGAACGGACGTCGACAGAAGCAGAAGAGTGCCACTATTCGATGCTATCGAATCAAGTTGGAGTGTAACATTATAGTGTGCGTGTACGACGCAATCAGTGCGTCATCTCGTTGCTCACCCTGTCACCTGCTTGCAGATCGAAGGGAAGCCGTAATCACTTGCAGGCCGCGTGTTCCGTTCTCGTCCCCTCCGCTGGCGCGACATCCTCATCCTCATCTTCGTCCACCCTTGTTGTATCCCTATCAACCCTCGCCCGCCTCGACACCCACCGCTTCGTATTGGAGCCATCGACTCTATTTTTTCGACTAGGCTGTGTCCATAGCATTTAACGTAATTTACCCTTCTCCCTGTTTTACCATCCTCGCCAACAGCGCGCCGCCGTCGTTCTCGTTCACTGTTATCCGTTCATCTCCATCGTTCCCCGTTGTTCTTATCCTGTTGTCGCCCTTCGTTATCGCCCGACCACTTACTATAGTCTGTCTGCTCGCACGTCCGTGCCTCCCTGACACCCGGATCTAATCTCTAATGGGACACCTTCCGCCGCTTCGCGTTCCTCTCTCGCCGCTGTCTGGAGCTTGGATTATCGCATCGGGACGTCTCTGGATCTGGTCGGGGTCATTGTTACACTGTTTACTCTTCCGCTTGCTGGGCATCTCCTCCTTAAGTACGGCGTGGCATATGGATCTTGACTCCCTAATGGCATTCGCACCGGTGACATTCGTGGTGGCGTTCTCGGTGTCGCTCTTGACGGCACCTAAGGCAATTCAACTCGGACGACATGAACACCGATGAACCAAGCACTGATCGCATTGCCCAGGAAGTGACGTGCTTGTACTGATCCAGCAGTCAAGATAGACGGCCACTTAACTCCTCGTCGTCGTACAGGCTCATTCTATATGGCATCACCCATGCACTTGCCCACTACGTCGAGACCTGTTTGGCAGACCGCCACCTTTGTTCTTGGCGGCGTATCAGGTTGGTATGTTCCATGTGTTTGTAGATGGAGGACCACCGGTCGCTGTACTACTACACGTTCTTGCCCTCGTATCCGCTCAGCATATTGTTGGCGCTCTGTCACGTCTGTGCACCTTCCGCGCACACTGTGAATGACATGACCGTCGGCGCCGCCACCTCGCACTCCCTCACATATATCGACATCTGCATGCTGGCTGATGTGTCGCCCGCTGATGCCCAATGATTCACATCCAATGTCGCGTTACAAGGCCACTCCGCTCGAGCAATCCCTATGCGAGTCCGTCGAGGAGGTTCCCGACCAGAAGGCTCTCCCTCCACGACTGAACATGACTTCCTGTCCAACTCACTGGTAGAGCGTATGGCGATCGCTTGGCGGAATATCGTTAGCATCGAGCTCTGCAGCAATACCCACGGGTGCGATAATATCGGTGTCCGCCCTTCTTCCATGTTCAGCTGGCGGCACCGGCACCTCCTGGCAAGAGATGCCAGCAGCCCCAGCGACAGGGTCTCCCCCGGATGCGGCAAGGACGACGGCTTCGGCTTCGGCCTCAAGGGACAACTGCAATAGTTCTGGAGGGCCCCGTGTCCGATGGTAGCGTGCTTGTCCGACTTGTGCGTAGGGTGGTCGAATTTGAGGAGATCGAAGTTGCTGCGGTCGCGTCATTAATTTCTGTTCGACCACCCTGCCGTTGCTCTCGAGGGTCACCGAGGGCTAGGAGAACACGCTCGTCTACGAAGCTGCCTCCAACGACCACATGGAGGGCGCCAGGATGTACGAGATGCGTTCAAGACGGGTGGCCGCGCTCATCGGACGTCGTGTCTGGCACTGCAGAAGCGAGACTGGAGACCGAGGGAGGCGTTGTCTTTAAGTTACCCGCGGCTGTGAAAAATCAAGATTGCAGGACCTACTAAGTCAATGTCATTGATAAGTCATGTGTACTGTATTTCCGCTCCTTCCGTGCACACGACGAGACTGCCCTACACATCGACGTGCACAGGGACTTTTAGAGGGCGCCGGGCGCGTGTGGTCAGTGGTCCGAGGTCGCCGGGGCGCTCCTACTACTATCAGTAAGTATCGCGGCTTGGATAGCCACCACGTCGTCGTCGATCGCGAGTCAAGACGCTCCATATTCCTCGTTCTGCCTACTTACTCTTATTGATACCCAACTAGCAACGCGGTACCGATTCCGCCTTTTGCAGTGTGTGTAAGTACGTAGATGGTCGACGGTCTGCAGAACAGCTGACAGGTTTCGGAACCTCGCGACAAATGTGCGGCTGTTCCTCCGGGCAGATCGCAGCGTTCGCTAGACGGCCTGGGAGCTCGTAGCCCCAACAATCAGCTATTGCCGTACCAAATGTAGTGAAACTCTAAAGTTTCAGCGCTGAAGCACGGCCTTGCGTTCAAAATGGAGTCAAAATCGCAGTAATAAGTTGATGGCCAGGTAAGCGGTGGGTTGCCGTCCCGCTGCAGTACTGCCTGGTACATTGACAGTCCGACAGGAGTAAGACGTCGGAATGACGGATGCACTGCCTGCGGGACCCCAGTCCTCAAGAATGGACGCTCGAGGTGCTAGTAGAGTTCACGCTCCCATCCCTGTCTGGAGTTCCCGTCTTCAGCCAGTCTCCCGCACCTCCTCACGACCTCCTATACCCTTCCGCACCTTCTCTTACCACCATTATCGTCAAGATGAACGAAGAGAAGGCCCCGCCACCCAGCTACATGGGGCCTCCCCAGCCGCAGGCGGCATACACGCCACCTGGGCACCCCTCGTACGCCCCGCAGGGGTCCACACCTCACGGGCAGCAACAACAGTATGGCAGTCCACAGGGGCAACCACCTCAAGGGCAGCAGCAGCAATATTTCACCCAGCCTCAGGGAGTCGGCTCCGTTGGGGGCATTGGAGGTATCGGGGGTGTAGGAGGTGTCGGTAGCCCGTCAGCGTACCCTCCCGGCGGTCAGACACCTATGATGGGCATGTCGGCAGGTCAGCAGTACCAGCAACAACGTGAGTCTGATATTCGTTGTATCCTGCGGCTGGTCGAGGCACAAGGCTCACGTTATGTTTGACTTCGCTCAGTGTTTGCAATGTGCGCGGCGGGCAACCACGATGTCACGACCAAGTACGGCATCGCGGGTATCATCACCGCTATCGTCTGCTTCCCGTGCGGTCTCATCTGTCTCTTGTGAGTCCGCCACTCCGTTCGCTCCTTGGTCCACGTTGCTCATCCGTGCCTTTCCCCTCGCTGTAGTGCGGATACCGAGAAGCGATGCGTCCGTTGCGGGTCCCGCGTGGGTTGAAGACACATTTATCGTATGTTTGCAAATGCTGTCTCGGACCCCACCCGTCTCTTGCTCAGGATGTTGTATATGTCTGATCGGACTTTGTGACGGGAGTAGCTTGGAGTAAGATACTGTTAGCTGTGTGTAGTTCGTTATCGTATATCTTGCTTCTATCATGTTCATTTGCACGTTGTCGTTGCCACTCTGTAATATGACCGCGCGTGGGTGCGCCCGTCGCAGACAGCGGTGACTTCTCTGTCGATCTATCATGACAATTGCATGCGTGTATAGAAATGTTACGACATCTCCTATACAGGTAGTGGTGCCGTAAACGGGTCGGTTGCGAGAACAACGGATGGCTTGAGTCCCAGGCTAAGATGGCCCATTGCCAGCGGTTCCCGGGCTTCTCGGTTTCTTGTTTACTGAATCATTGGCAAGACATCGATGTCGTGTACTCCCTCAACCTCCTGAACTCAGACCAAGTTCAAATTGAAAGTAGCGGTGAACGTTGGGGGCACTCTGGGACCGAGGACCGCTGACAACGGATCACTGTCAAGGTTTTAGTTCAAATTCCGCAACTATATCAAAATTTGTTTGAAGGCCAGCGGCACACTGCTATTAGAACCTCGTACCTTGAGCTGGGGTAGCTGAGCGCAGAGAAGTACCGTAACACATCGCCGTGACCCAATTGTGAGTACTGCTATGAGACACCGTCGTGCGTCGACGCGTCCACAGGACTGGTATGGTGCGCGGATCCTTCAAATGACTCTGATGCCAACGGGACCGAGCCTCGAAGATGCCATTTCACATTTCGTGCGGAATTGCCTCGGGTCCGCTGCGTGATGAGTCGCCGCATATGCAGCTCCATGCTATGTATGACAGTTTCGATTTGTCGATGGGCGGCCTCTGGGCAACTCGTTCTGATGTGTATGCGTGTCGAGTACTGCATTTCCGGACGAGGCACTGCGCGGAATGCTCAGCTGGCCCGACTGTATCCAAGGGGGGGTACTTCTTTTGGTATCTGAAATTGGCAGGGCAGGACAAACCCTCGGCAGGTATAAGTACGTCACGGGTGCACTGAGGGGATTCATACTTTCTCTCCGTCTCCCGTTTTCTTAACAGCCTTCGCGCTCGAGCCGTCTCTTTCCGTCTTACTTTTTTGAACGTCTTCGCCAGCTTCCAGTACCCCTTCTTCGTCTCGAGCTCCTATATTATATTCATTATCCCCATCTCCAATTACCACTGCAAAAATGGACGGCAAGGCTTACCAGCAGAACTGTGAGTGTCGTTCCCTGGCGCTGTCTGTATGGCCTATCTGTGTCGCTCATGAGCGTGCCCGTCGGTTAGTGATGAACCTCTGCGCCTCGGGCAACCACGACGTGACAAAGAAGTACGGCGTCTGCGGAATCATCTGCGCCATCCTGCTCTTCCCCTGCGGTCTGATCTGTCTCTTGTGAGTACCAACCCTATCCGCCGGCTGTTGTGGGGTAACCAAATGACCACTGTTTGGCAGCTCTGACGTTGAGAAGCGTTGCGTGCGGTGTGGCGCGAAGGTCTGAAACGGGGCTCTGCGCCTTTCTTGTACCGTCGTCTTATTCGTGCTGCTTTGGGGACCTTCCGCTGTTTTGTAGATATGTACCACACTCGTTACCTTAATTGTCGATCTCTTCAGTCATTGGCATGCCATCAAGGACGAGGAAGTCTGGTATGAGTTCGTCGTCAGCAAGACAGAGCGAGCCAGGCATAGGAGAGGTCCCAGGACTCACTTGCACTAGTAGTACACTGGGACGCTGTCGCCGGGCGTTGTACTACCTATCTATGACTCCCGCGAGCGGACAAGATACGTGTATGTGCTCGTGAAGGGGTGACCATCTGTCCAGATCAAGCGATTAATCTCGACACAGCCAGCCGCCTCATGCAGAAACAAAGTGGGCTCGGCTATGATGGCATCCCGTCACCAAGAGCGTCCGAAGGCCATGCCGTGTTGGGTCGGAAATTCAAGTTCAAGGTACACGTCCTTATCAACCGTATGTGAGAGCACACGGTAGACATATCATTCCCAATACCGCACCTTGTTGCACGTTCGTCGGCGGTGATATTATTGAAGCAGACGGGCCCGATGGAGACAATGAGGAATGGCTATGTCATTCGGTGGCAGGAGGCTATCCTAGAACGAGAAATAATGCGTGGCGGTTGGAGGTTAAGTAAGATGGCGATGCCATCCCGAGGAACCGAGGATCAACGATACTCACAAGTTCACTGCCACAGCCGCACTTCGGACAATCTGGGCCGCTGCAGTCTTGCAATATGCAGTGGCGTCGTTGTAGTGCGGTGCGCATGCGATCCGCGTGCATCACGTCGGGTGTATGCATTGCACATTCCACGGCCTCCAGGTCGGCTCGGCAATACCATTGCGTTGATTCAGGATGTATGGTGTGGTTCGGCGGCTGATGCGCCGACAAATTGCGGCGTTATAGTCAGCAGAATAGTACGTACCGCGGCGGAATAGTTGGAGGGAGGTGACGCGGTGACGGGCGGCGTGTCAGTCACTCATGTCAAGCCGTCGACTAGGCGAGTCCAGTGTGGTCTTAAATTGGCTTGAAGAGGCTCGGTTGTTACGAGTCAGACAGATATAAGGATGAGCGCACCGTAGTTGAAGTTCCAGGGCAGATCATCCCATCCCCACGTCTTCCCTCGCAGATCCTCAACCCGTTCAACCTATCTCATCGTCACCACTCCTCCCTCATCCTCCCAAAATGGACGGCAAAACCTACCAGGAAAACCGTGAGTACTGTCCCATTGCACGCTGCGCGCATCTGCTTCCCCAGGTGCTGACCATCACTCTTGACATCGAACGGTTCAGTCATGAGCATGTGCGCATCGGGCCAACACGACCCGACGAAAAAGTATGGCATCTTCGGTATCCTCATGGCCGTCGTATGCTTCCCCTGTGGCCTCATCTGTCTCTTGTACGTATCAGCTCCAAGGCGTCATGAGATGCACTCGTTGCTCACACGTGGCTCCTAGCAAAGACGTCGAGAACCGTTGTGTACGTTGTGGAGCGAAGGTCTGAGGGTGGTTCGAGTCCGGACTTGCGCTCCCCTATTCCGATCGTTGTCTCTAGATGTTTGTTCTCTGGGTTTATGCTTGTACGGGTTAGAGGGTTGTACCACATCGCATCGATCTAATTCTCGTGCCGTACGACATGAACGAAGCGTCTAGCGAGAGCGAGCGAAAGAAACGTCACCGGACGGACTGTATCGTTCGCGTTGTGAGCTTTTGCACTTCATCGGGTCCCTGTGAGTTGTCTTGCGAGCCTGGTCTACTCCGGGAACGAGGATCGTGCTCCTGACCGTCGAATGTATACGTTCACCAGCGCTGAATTCGACGCACAGCTCACAGTTCGACGCCATAAGCACTATCCACGACGATGTGCTCTTGGCCCAGCAATAAATGATCAGCCTGAGGGAATGCTCTTGAGTGATGTCCCACAGTAGCACCAAACGCATTGACGTACCGAAGACAAAGAATCAATGCGACACTGACATAATCAATTCTCGTCATGGCTGCAACTTGTGCGACCTTCACAGACTGCCGCCGGACCGCGATGTCTCGTACTTACCTCGAATGATCGTGTCCAGGTTGCGGTACGACCTCCATATCGGCCGAGGGAGTGGGAGTAGTGCTGTAGCAATTCAACAAATTCAACATGAGCGAGGGGGCGACGTGCGGATGAGGGCGAGTGAATGCATACTGAACGGTCCACCCGCTCCCCATCATCCCAGACGAGCACCGCGGGCGGGCTATCATTCCTATCAATCCGTCCGCCCGTGCATACCGAGCCCAGTCGTTACTCGACGCAGGGGCGACCCCACCGGACAAGTATAAATGGGCGGACGTACCGTACTGGCAGGTCCAGCGCATTTCGTATCTTCTACTTCCCGTTTCGCCCCAGGCCCTTCTCAGCGTCGTTCCCTCAAATCATCTCCCGGCACTTTTGCGCTGCGCGTCCACCATGTCGTCGCCACAACCCGTGTATACTTGAAATCAGATCGAGAACGGCAAGAGACTTGAGGAGCAGTGTGAGCGCCGTCCCTCTTTCACGCTGCACGCACCTTCTCCCATTGTCCACCATCCATCCTGACGTCGGATGCCAGGTTGGGCGGACTGCGCTCAGGGAAAGCACGCCACGATCAAGCGTTACGGAATGTGCGGTATCTTCACCGGCCTCCTATGCTTCCCTTGTGGACTCATCTGCCTCTGGTACGTATTGATTCAACCCTGCTTCATTGCTGTCTGGGATGTAGCTGATCACTCACTGGGTGCCCCTCAGCAACAATTGGAAGAAGCATTGCCTGCGGTGCGGCGCAGTGTTTAGGGGTGAAAGTGCAGGGGTGATTTATTCGAGAAGAGTTTGGACTGAGAGATAGAGGTCGTTAAGCACTCACTTGGATAATTTGATACTACAACGAGTGATTTGAGAGAGAGCAGGAATTTCCGAGGGCCGGCGCGGATACTGTAACTCATCAGCGAGACAGAGGTGGCTGTGGCCAGTTGTTTGAGTACGGTGCCAGTACAAGCGCCGAACAGCGCAAACCCGGAAGTTCTGCGGAGCTCCTCCCATATGTGGCGCAGTTACCCAAAGTGAGAGAGTGGTGTAGAAACGAAAGCTTGAGATGCGGCAATAGAGCTCTGAGACGAGGTCTTCTGAAGGTGGACGCAGGGGTGGCCGTGACGGTTGTCCTCTAACTTGAGGTAATCGATGCCCCGAGCTTCTCGCTGCATCTCCTGTACGAATAGAGCTCTCAGATCGATCGCCAAGCTAGAAGCCCTAGCGCTGCTCGTGGAAGCAAGGGGGCGCAGCGTATACTGGACAGCCGGTGGGGAGAGTTGCCCGAAAAGGAAGGCCTCCGGGGAGAGGTGCGTTGCGACACGCAGGGCAGGGCCGCCTCGAAGAGGCATGTATCGACCCTCGCGCATTCAGACGTTCTTCCGGAAGCAGGCCGAGCGATCTGGCAACTTACCGAGATTGAGCTCGACGACGTTATGTCCGCGGGCGAGTGGCAATAAGAGCGCGGCGGCTTCTCGTGGGCCTCGGGACGTCATTCGTGATTGACTGCTCGGTTGCTTGTTTTGTGTGGCTGCGGAATGCTGAATGGCACACGATCTCTACGGAGAACTGGAGAACGTACTTAGTTGGACCGGGGAGCGAGGGGTATAGCTTCATGAATTGCGGCGAAGATGTAGGAGATAGGCTGAGGCTGACAACTGTCGCCGGCGGAAGCTTCGATCCCGGCAATTGCGACGTGCTATGTGTCCGAGCAGCAAGGCCGTGTCTGTTCCTGGAGACGCTACGTCGCTCATCACCACGCCGTCCGCTGGTGCATCTTTGTGTGTATGTGCGTGGCCACTATGTAGGTGGAACAAACTCGTGTCCGAGTAGGTCAAGGGTTCCTGGAGGAAGGAGCTGAAAAGGGCAGAACGTTTGTAAGCGAGCCGTCGAGCAGGAGATAAGGAGCGCACTGTGGCCCCTTGCAGCGACCTCATGTCGACGGAGGTGATTTCATTACGGCACCGAGTGAGTGGAGGGCGATGCTCTCCGGACGTTGAATACACAAGCCGTGCCTGCGCCTACCCCTTTGTGTCCCCGGAGTCGTGTGCACGGGCGAGTATCGTGAAGGCGGACAGGTGAACCCTGCAGAGCAGCTGCAAGCGGCGCAGATGACCTGTCAGGATGTTAGACCCGAGAGTCAATGGGCCCAAGGTCGCTCAGCAGTGACGCGCGGGTTCCCACCACGGCAGCCACACGCTGTCTATGCCCAATCATGTCGCGCAGAGGGCGGGGACGCGAGCACGGTTCAGGTTTGCGAGCGGACGCGTGTTTGGCGTGTGATCCCTGCGGGGGCGGCTGTCAGCTTCGGTTCCCATGGGGTGCGCCTGTCGTGCGGGGGACGCTGCTCGTTGCGCGCGACGACGAGCAGGCCGTGTCGTGTGCTTGCAGCGACGGCATGCATGACGGCGAGGGAGTGGTCAGCGCAGAGCAGCGTTGCCGAGAACAGGCGCGGGCGTTGTGGGACGGGGGATCTGTGGATCTGGCCTGCCTCGTGGGTCGCACCTTCCTGTCGCGTGATTGGCAAACCGCCGGAGCGCCTGCGAGGTGTGCACAAAGCCGTCGAGCAGCCGTCGAGCATAAAACCGCGACCCGCGTTCTGCTCGCCCGTGTGTGTCTGCGAGCTGCGAGTCGAACGCTGCGACGGATCTGTGCCAGGGACGCCGAGCAGGAACTGCACTCCGCCGTCTGGTCTCGCCCCACTTGGGACGATCGGCTGGGCATCCCGCGCCGCTCGGCACTCGCAGGCAGGGGCTTATGTTCAGCACCGAAGCTCACCGTACCCCGTTATCGTCACCACCCATCCCCCCGCCCTCGACGACGACGTCCTCGCGACCACGACCCGAACGACCCCTCCTGCCACCTCGCCTGCCAGCCTTTCCTTTCTTCCCCGTCGCGCGGCGAGCGCAGACGTCACAAATTCACTTCAGACGCACGATATTCTCCGTCCGCCGCCATGAGATTCCATCCGGTGCGTCTTTTGCGTTGCCTCGCTGTCCCCCCTTCCCCAAGCATGCTCACGAGCTGCTGCAGTTCGAGGTTTCGGCACCGCACGTCATCTATGCAGTACTTGGCGGCTTCGTAGTGCTGGTGAGTACTCTTGGTCCGCTCAGTTTGTGCAGAGTCATCGCCTCATCCCCATGTTCAGTTCGGGATGTTCTCCCTCTTCATCCGTGAAAAGGTACGTTTCCAGCCTCCTTCGGTGCATTCTTTGTCCTGAAGTCGCGCAGTTGTACATCGGAGAGGCTATCTGGGCATTCGTGTTTGGTGTGGTCATAGGTGAGTAGCGTTTCACGCATGGTGTCCGGGTGGGCTGGCTGCCCGGCGGACGCGCGGTGTCGGAGGTGTCGGCAACGTTGCGTGACTGCGTGCCTCAAAATGCTCGCCGTCCGCGACCGTACCGGAGGGTCCGCGCGCAGTCGGCGTCGCTATCCAGTCCTGTCTGGCAGCATCTCTTGGCATCTGTCGAACGTGCGCTGACGTTTCCAGGACCCTATGGTGCCAACATATTCGATCCCAGAGGGTGGGGAGGCGGTTCACATGAAGTAACGAACACCATAACGCTCGAAGTTACGCGCGTAGTGCTTGCCATCGG
Source organism: Polyporus arcularius HHB13444 (assembly GCA_004369055.1). Classification (NCBI taxonomy): domain Eukaryota; kingdom Fungi; phylum Basidiomycota; class Agaricomycetes; order Polyporales; family Polyporaceae; genus Polyporus; species Polyporus arcularius. Next base: position 60,051 of record ML210987.1, on the reverse strand, counting down.
AGTGTTCGCCATAGGCGTCGAACTGCCGAAAGCATATATGCAACGACACTGGAAGAGTCTTCTCTTCCTCCTCGGTCCCGTCATGACATGGGTTCGTCTTCGGCGAGTACAGAAAAGGCAACCTGCTAATGCGACTTGCTCTGCAGGGCTGGTTCGTCTCGGGAGCGCTCATATATGCGCTCATTCCTGGACTCAACTTCCTCTCCTCCCTCGTTGTCGCCGCCTGTCTCACCCCGACGGATCCTATCCTCGCAGCCGCCGTCGTCGGTGGCAAATATGCCGACAAGCACGTCCCGGCACATTTGCGGCACCTGCTAGCAGCAGAGAGTGGCTGTAACGATGGCGCGGCCTTCCCCTTCCTCTTCATCGCCCTCTATCTCACCATAGACCCGTCGACCGGACGAGCAATCTCCGACTGGTTCCTCCTCCTTTGGCTCTGTACGTCATCTCTTCGCTAACGTTGCATCGGCGCTAATTCTCGGACAACGTTCCGATTTCCCGAACGTAGACCAAGTGATCATGGGCATAGTCTTTGGCGCGCTCCTGGGCTTTGCTTTCCGGCACCTCATGAAGTTCTGCGAGAGGAACGACCTCATTGATCGGCAGTCCTACGTTGCGCAGTATGTCTCACTCGCGATGCTGACTATCGGTGCCACAACTTTGCTCGGCTCGGACGACTTGCTCGCCGCGTTCTGTTGCGGGACGGCCTTCGCATGGGATGGGTTCTTCAACAAGCAGACCGAGGAGTCCGTGTTCTCGTCCGTCATCGACCTGCTGTTCAACATCGCGGCTTTCGTCTTCGTCGGCGCATGGATGCCGTTCAGTGACTTCGCCAATGCGGAGCTCACGCTCTCTGTGTGGCGCTTGATCGTCGTCAGCATCCTTGTCATGATTCTTCGGCGGCTCCCTATTGTCATTGCGCTGTACAAGTGGATTCCAGACATCAAGACCTTCCGCGAGGCCGTCTTCAGCGGACACTTCGGCCCTATGGGTATTGGTGCGTATCATGCGGTCTCAGTAGGCGTTCTTACGAGCGACTGACGCGGTCTCCTTTCTGGTCAGGTGCTGTCTTCATCTCCACCCTCGCCGCCGAACAGCTGCCGCAGCCTCAGAGCCCGCCAGAGGGACAGGTGCAGCTGCTCGCGGCGTCGATACAGCCCATCGTCGCCTTCATGGTGCTCGTTTCTATCGCGGTGCACGGGCTGTCCATCCCGTTCTTTACGTTCAGTCGCCGTGTGCACTCGGTCTCGCGGACGTGGTCGCGGCACGACACTGTTGGCACGTTCGGCTCGCGGAGGCGCTCAATATTGCCCGAGTGGACGCAGCAGATCAGGCATGTGCAGCCGGGAGAGGAGATCGTCATCAACCGCGACCAGAACGGGCATGCCGAGGGCAGCGTTACGCCCGTCGAGGCAACGTCCTCGCAGGAGGAGAAGCGTGAGGAGGACAGGGAACGTGACCCACGCGAGATGGGAGAGACCGGTGGTGGGAACCCACCGGATGGCACGGAGGTTATCGCGGAGTGGAAGGAGGGCCACCATAATATTGTTGAACGCCGTGCAGGCCCGGGCGATGAGGTAAGTATCGCGTGTTCTCACTCTGCGTCCGCCCACCGCTGATCACTTCGTGTGCGGATTCAGGTCGAAGTGGAGGTGCAGCGGAACGCCTATGGCCCGTCGGAGACGACGACACACAAGCTACGCGTCGCAGGGGGAACGTCTCGCCGCGTCGTGAACGACCTCCGCGACAAATTACGACAGGCCCCACATGAGCTGGAGAAGACCGTGGCCCATGCAGAGCAGGGGATCATGGACGAAGTACACGATATTGAGCAGGCTGCTCATCACGCGCTGAGCCCGCAGTCCTCGCCAACGAACATCAGGAAGAAGGAGAGGGAGGGAGAGACAAGGGGGCAGCAGGACGAGGAGGACGAGGGGTGGATGTCGGACCAGAGCGCGAGCGAGCCCTCGGGCTCGGGTGCAGAGCGAGAAGGCAAGCCGCGCGGAAAGTCGCCAAAACACAAGAGCCCCAAGGGCTCGCGCAAACGCATCTCCATCCGCCGCGGCGCGCTCGGGCAGCGGCCAAAGTCGATCCTCCACCAGACCCAAAGCGAAGACAACTTCAGGGCGCGGCGGCCGAGCGTGAATCTGAACGACGAGGAAGACGAGAGCCGGAACGCGTCTGGGGCGCACACTCCGGCCGAGCGTGAGCAGAATGAGCAGCGGGGACGCACGTCGACAGTGCGCGTCATGGCGCCATCGGGTCCGGGGACGCACACCCCGCCGCATGCCCGCCCGACGCACAGACGCATCGACTCGATCCGGTCGGCTGCGCCGAGCCGCGAGATGTCCCCGGCGCGGTCGGTGCGCTTCGCGGATGACCTGTCGAGGGTCGTGTCGCCCACGTCGCCGACGTCCCCGCTTTCGCCGACTAGGCCGCACACACCGGACATGGGGACGCCGCTGCAGAACTCGGACGAGAGCAACAGCCAGAGCCAGACGGAGACGGAGCAGCAGCAGAATGACGACGACTCGCCGAGGAGCCAGGTGCGGTTCAGCCTGCCGGGTCCGGTGGCGAAGCACTAGCATGCACACTCGCGTGGGCCGCCATGACGATGAGTGACGAGCGACCGATGGATGAGGGAGAGCCCCCTACTGGTGAGGGTGAGATGCGAGAGTTTTGTATATAGATGAGTTGGACGGTGTTCGTGTAGAGTTATACCACGCGTACGTGTCGTAATGATCTCCCTGCAGCGGCGTTCGCGTCTTGCTGTCTCAGCATCTGGCAGCATCCTGTATCATGTAGCACACCCTCCTAGCCTTCGAATCCGTCGTGTTTTCATGTTTTCTTCACGTTATAGTTTCAGTTACGTCTCTTCGGTACATAGTTCCTCTCTCATGTGCATACGTACGTTCCTCATGACCGCATCCGCATCTGCATCTGCATGGACCGAAAGTACCCGTACACACACATCATACATCTAATGAGGGCGGGCGACCGCCGGTCCACAACCTCCCAAACATCTCATCATCTACGCATGTAATATGTACATAGACGCAAGACAACCTCCGTTATCAGTCCCATGGACCATGATCCGTGTCCGAGGTCATGGGCCAGGGCCTATATAATCTCCACATCCATCGAGCAGCCCGGTCTATTCCCCCTTCGGCCTCGCCGCAAGCACCTTGGCTCCGTGCCCCAGATGGCTGAGGTCCAGCCCAAGCCGCTCCGCCCCCGCACGCAAGACCGCCAAGGCGAAGACGAAGAGCGTCCCAAGCACGTACGCCGCGCCGGAGGCCTCGAACGCGTCGAACGTGCGTGCGAGCCACACCGCGCCGCGGTCGGGGCGGCGGTCGGCGGGGACGATCTCGAAGGGCAGCTGGACCGCCGCGTCCGTGCCAGAGGCGGAGGCGGAGTGGAGGAGGGAGGCGGCGGCGCGCAGGCCGGAGGTGAAGCCGTCTTCGTGGAAGCCGTATTTGGTCCATGCGCCGGCGTAGGAGATCCCGCGGGTGCGTTGGATGGAGGGGAGTTCGGCTTGGGCGCGGATTGCCTGTATTATGCGTGTGAGTATGGGGGCTGGGAAGGTGAAGGTGAGGAGGGGTCATGCGTACCTCTTCGCTGAGGATGGGGTGTTCGTATTGGTACCGTCCGAACTCGAGCGAGGGCTCGGGATCGAATGGCGGGTTGAGTGTCACGAGGACGGGGCCGTGTGCGTCCATGGGGAGGTGCTGCAGGTCGTTCATCCAGTCTGATCATATGAGCCAAATACAATTCTGCCCAGGTCGTGGAGTTGACTTACATGTCCTAGAGGAGGTCGCATTGTCAGGATGAATCGATCAGCTCTGATGCGGAATCACACAAGTCGCACTCACAGGGACACTTGATTGACGTTGGGGAGGTACTTCCCAGCGGCGTCCGTCACGGACTTTGTCAGGTAGTTCCAACAGGACCATGCCAGCCGAGACTTGGGCATGAGCTGTTGCGCGCGAGTATACCAGCGTTAGTCGACGACATCAGCAGGTGCATATGCAGACTTACACGTTCGTCACAATGCAAGACCGCCTCGTTCTTGTTCCACTTGAATGCCTCGAGAATTCGGGCCTCCTCTGAGGTCATCCCGCCACCCGCCTTGAGTACATCCACTGTAGTGTCCGTATGGCAGGCAAGGATAACGTGGTCGAAGGTCAATTTCTCGCCTGAGGCCGTCCGGAGTTCGACGGTGTGAGTCTTCTCGGAGGCCGGTATGGACTTCACAGACTGTATAGGGGTGGACAGATGGAGCCTCGAAGAGGGTAGTCGAGAGAGGATCTTCTGCACATACGTCCGGCTAGAGACATAGTATTTAGCTCGTCGTACGTGGGCCGCGTCGGTAGGAGGACCATACCTGCCGCCACGAAGGGTGAGCCATTTCGGTTTGCCAGTAATTTGAAGCAAATGGTGGTTGTGCATAAACTGGATCTGAGACATAGACATCCATCAGCAAAAGCAAAGATGTACGCTGGAGCGCAGCGGCAGATGCCTACCAGTGTGTGCGCCGGGAAGTCAAGAGCACACTTGTCGGGCGGCGTGCTCCAGATGGCGGCAGTCATCGGCTGAATTGAAACTACATCAGTATCTTCAACATCAAGTCAAGATGGGCCTTGGCAGTACAATCAAGTAGTTGTCTCGGAACGAGTCCGAATACCCGTGCTGCTCGAGGTATGATCCTATGGAAAGTCCCTCGTCCACTGCCTTCTTGCTCTCTAGCTCGACAACTAGCCTCTGGGCGCTGGCGTTGAAACGGAGGACGTCGTAGATGAGGCGCCACATCTCCAGGTCGAGGAGTCGAGACGGCTGGCAGAAGACAGTCATCAGGTTATTACCAGCCCATTCGAACGCGCCCATGTCGCGAGAAACGGCGAAAGTCATTTCCGTTTGGAGGATCCGTTCCGCCAGGTCGGGATACAGCTTGAGGAAATTGATGAAGTTCGGATAGGTGCTCGGGTTGAATACGATCTACATACAGCCCGAGGTCAACAGGGCAGCGTAAGCTTGGACCAGGCGCGAGACGTACGAAACCCCTGTAATCGAGCGCAGAACATTAGCACTCGTTAGAAGGATGCAAGGAGAAGCTACTGACGTGTCCACATCGGTGGGCTTCATTCCAGGACGCTCGTAGGTCACTGTGTTCGCGTGTCCACCCGGACGAGAGTCCGACTCGAAAAGGTGGACTTCATGAGCTGTGTACTCGTTCAGAAGCTGTCATTCATGCAAGCAGCCATTAGCCTCCGGAGCGTACTTAGTAACTCGAGCCTACTCACCCATGTTGCGCCGAGGCCAGACACACCGGATCCGACTACTGCGATTTTCATTCACGGCAATGACGACAAATATCCTGGAGAGGCCAAACGCCAGGTATCGTCAGTATCGGTCCCGCCTTGTTGCGAACCAGCCATGAGGCCTACGGCTGCTACTTACGAAGGCTCAGCTACTAGATAAGTGCGTATGGGGAAGAAGACAAGGGCGTGTCAGGGAGGAAGCAGGGAGGGGCATAGTGATGGCGGAGATGACAGTTGGCATAGAGAGCGCTGCGACGCGATCCCGAACTTCCACGGTCCTGGCGGACTTCGGGATTTACCATAACGGGCAATCACACTGCTAATGTCCGACAGACAGAGAGCGTCACCGACTGAGCGTTCGTACAGAGATTCCTAGGGATACATGATCGTACAAGGTATCGACGTCGACAGGAGTCATGCCACTATCTCCCGAATGTCGAGCGAGCAGCAAGTTCTCTCCCACTGTACTAGTACATGTGTCAAATCAAGTCGGCACACCTTATTCCATGGAGTCCCTGAACAAGGCGATCTTCTCGCGAAGGTCCGGTACCCTTGGCTTGAAGCGGGCCACAAATGGTTCAGGATGAGCTAGAGCTCCGTCCATGATGCCTAGGGTGTCAATAGGATGCTTTGGGTCCTCTGATATCTCGAACGCCCACAAAACGAGGGCCGTGTTGATGAAGACGGACCTGGCATGCTCGGTGAGCAGATACAATTTGAAGTGCATGTGGACAACATACCTATCAGCAAGATGCTGCCCAGGACATACTCGTCGTCCGAAGCCCCAGTTGAAGAACTTCAGATCGTCTTTCAGGCGACCTTGATCGTCAAGCCAGCGCGTCGGCTTGAACTCTTCTCCGTCGGGGAAGACCTCCGGATCCCGTGCAATCGCCCTGTCAGGCCACAAGTTCAAATGGGGACTCAGAATACTCGGAGGGAAACTTCGGACTCACCAATGGCAACCTACGACTTCCGTACCAGCAGGAATCACGTAGTCCTTCTAACCACCAGAGACGACATGGTCAGTACGGCTTGCGCCGCGCGGAATAATTCACATACCCAGATGATGTCTTGTGTCGCGCTATGTGATATCCCTGCAGCAACACGGTAAGAGAGAGCGATTTATGAGTTATCGCTGAGACGCACCTGATGGAACCACAGGTCGCCACCGGTAGAGCTCTTCGATATACGCCCAAACCTCAGGGAGGCTATCCTGATCAGCAGACGTGGGGACTGTTCGCATGTCGCATCAACATATGTGCGAAGTACTCCGGACGGTATGGCTCGCTCACGCCTATCGCGCCCGACCACTGCATCCAGCTGAGCCTGAGCTCTCCGCTGCGCTTCAGGATAGCGAGCAGAAGCCATGGTTAAGAAGCCAAGGACGCCTGCCGTCTGCATCGGCAATGAGTACTTCACAGGCTGAGGACGGAGAGCGTGCTTACAGTATCCGAGCCCGCACCGAACATGGAACCAGCGAGGTAAGCGAGCTCATCGTCCGACAGTCCAGACTCCTCTTGCTGTTCCAGCAAGTACGTCACAAAGCATGGGTTGATCTCGTTCTTCGCCTACACGAACCGCTCGGGGGAATAAGCGAATGCACCTCATACCGATTCAGAGAAAGGCCGTACCTGACGTTCCTTGACTTCCCCAACCTGGCTGCGATATAGCATTTTCTCCTCCTCGTGGTAGCGCTGCAGCTCCGACGTGAAGCCGGGTATGTACCTAAGGAAAGGGTATGTGTCGACCAGGTACGCCCCCGGCCTGAGCGCGCTCCCGAGCCGGGCCGCACCCTGTCCGATTCGCTGGACTTCGGGGTCGGAGTACGAAGTCGGGGTTGTCTTTCCGTACGTGACAGTCATGATTACACTCGCGGCGTACCTGGGAGATCGAAAGCGGCCGGTCACGTCGCTGTAGCGTGTGCTGAAGACAGAAGTAGAGGGACACAACGCACCGTTTGGCATGCTCAAGGTGCTTGTCCGGGTCGTCGAGGAGATCGAGGATGTAGTTCAGGGCATTGTGCGTTTGGATTGGCTCGTACTTCGCGGAGACCTGTGGTTGGAGCGCAGCGTGCAGCGAGCTTCCGGATAGGTATGGATCCCACGAGTTCAAGTTCCGCGTGCGTGTGACATATGACATTAGCATCGGGAAGAAGGAGCGAGAGGCACCGAAGAAACGGAGACACGGGGATAAGCAATGTCAATACGCAGCCGAATTGGGACCACAAGAAGACCACACACCTTCTGAGCCTTCTGAGACGATCCCCGGCTCGCGTGAGGAGAGTACGCATCCCCGCAGAGATGATCTCTCCGGCGGCGACATAGCGGGGCCGATCAATGAGCTTGTGAGACTGCTTGACCATGATGTCCATGGCTGCCTGCGGTTGGCATGAGTCGCCGATGAGCAAGGGGAAGGGACTGACGACACTAACCTGGTGTCCTGTGATGACGCAGACCCGATGAGAACCATACCGCATGGTGAAGACGGGTCCATAGGTCCCGGCCAGTTCGGTATAATATCGATACGCGCTGTCAGTTACGGGCAAAGGAGTCAGTATAGAATCTCGATATGCTGCATGGGGCAATGATAGACGTACAAAGACGTCGGAGGGAGGTTCCCGAACAGCCAATGTCCAGGTGGTCCAGGCGGGAGCGGACCTGCATGCTGTCCCCACCCGAGGCTTCGAGCGAATTGAGCGAGGAGATAGATGGCAGCCGCAAACGCCCCGACCCCGACAACGAGCGTTCCAGCGGCGAGGACCTGGTTCACTGGCATGTGGACAAACATGATCGAGCGGTGAGAAGGAGGGACACCGTACATGCCGCAGAAGTGGGCCTACCCTTTTGTATGGTATCTGATTCGGGGTGCACCCCTGGGTGCTTGCAACAGCGCCCCGCATCAGTGCCATGGACCAGGTGTGAAACTTAACTGATTGCGGGCTGTCGAATTGAAAAAGCCATGAACACGCCCTCCGGCTACTACGAATAGTAGTCGCTGCGCCTGACTGACTGAATTTGACCGCGTCATGGTCCCTGACACCTGGGTCATGCGAGCAGGCTGCAATGGCAATAGTCCGCCCAATAGCAGGCGTCATAGCAGAGAAGGTTCAGATCAGTGTCTTCTGCGCGGTTCGCGAGGGCGAGAAGGCACGGCCGGACGCTCCTCATATCGTCACTGGACGGCGCCGATGCCAATGGAGGTCATTTTGGCACAGAGACGTCGGGCAGTTATATAGAGCCTGAACGTTCATCCGTTTCCTAGATGTCATAGGTTATGTGGCACCCAACGTGAGTATGCCATTGGTACGCCGTAGTCAAAGTTTGACGTTACTCACTCCAGTGCTACGTCCTAGTCAAGTCATCTGGGACTCTCCGGCGCACTTCCGGACTCTCCGTACCGGTCAACCTCGGGTTGCTTGGCGTATGGTACGGCTTGTACGAGCCTAGACTCAGAGGCGTTAAGCTACCACTGGGTAGCGATTTGTGACTTGTGGGGCGGGTAAGTAGTACGGGGCGCACCGCTCAACGCCTTCGATATCAGCAGATGACCCGCCTGAGGCCGCCTCATGAGAGGAACGAAACTGATGTCGGTGAGTATGCCGGCAGGAAATGTGTGTACAGCGTGGGTGCGGCTGCTGTGCGCCGATGTCCAGAGTCTGCGGCGAGGATGAAGGTCAAATGAAGGTGACGTTAACTCAAGAACAAAGACAAGTCCGGCTCGTTCGGACTTGTCGACCATCGGCGCTTGGAGGCGTTATTGCATCCTTAATTGCACCCGACAAGGCAACGGTCGCAGAATCGAATCCCCACTGACGCTGATCAAGTCGACGGGTCTTTGGTCGGGACTAACGGAGGCAAAGACATTCAAGGCATTCAAGCATGTTCCAAGTCCCTCCGAGAAGCACTAAGCAACAACGTTTACTACAGAAGTATGTAGTCCATCTCGGCCGCAGGCAGGAAACCTCATTTGAAGGTCGGCGAGAGCCGTCATCCCCTTCGACTGTATCCCGGACACTCCGGGATACTTCAGAGGATTCACTACGAGATTGTGAACTTGGGGGATGTGTTCCCAGAGTCACCGAACACTTCGGTCGGTATGTCAGCCTCGACGAACATCTTTAGAGACACAACGATACGCACGGACAACGACATAGTCATCCCGAGTCGAGACCTTTGGAACAGTCACATTAGCCGCTCCGGCCGTGATGGGAAAGTTCGATGCCAGTGGGTGTTCTGTCAATGCATATCAGCCGCATACGCGAAAACCACGACATGGACATGAGACACGTACCGATATCGAGGTGCTCGTCGATCTGTCCGTCCTCGACATATCCCAGCAGAATGAGCCCACTCTGATTCTGGTTGGCGGAAGGGATAGAAGAGGTGTCCCAAGTGATTGTCTGTATAGAACCGACAGTCCACTGGTCGCCGGCATGGGGCGCGGTGATGGTTGGGCTGAAGACTTCGTCAGCCGCACGAACTGCAGCGGCTGAAGCAGCAGTCGCAACTGTGGCGAGGGCGACAAGGAGCTTGACGGAGAACATGGTGAGGCTGTCGGAGTGGTGAGAGGAGACCGAAGACGTGGCTGCTCACTGCAGTTTCGTCTGTTCCGACGGGAACTTATATACGTCTGAACGCTGGGCGTTCTCCGACCCTGGAACACTCGTAATGCGAGGTGAACCGGTGAATGGCCGGTGGAAGACTGCAATGATGTGGCACCACGGTGTTAAGTACGGAAACAGGAGTATCCCCGTGAATCTGTGCCATTGGTCAGTATGCACGCTTGTGGCAAGCGGTGAGTCAATGAAGCTCGCATCGCTGGCATGTTCATATCAGCCAAAAGACCCATATTAATAGCATCACTTCCCATCGCCAAGAAATAGGCCGGGATAGAAGCTCAAGAGGCATCGCATCCGCTCCACGTAGCGGTGTGTTCAACCTCCTCGGCTTCATTTGTGAACGTGAAGTGCATCTGGTAAGACGCCGCACATGTCGGCACAGTAGTTTAAAATGAAGGCAAGAACTGAGCAAAGTTGGCACTTACATTTCCTTTGGCACTTTGCCCAAACTTTGCCGTCAAGTGAGTAGATCCTAGCATTGTGAGCACAACAGTACTAGTACTGTTGTGGCGGTTGTGGGACGCTGTAAGACAAACTCAGTGTCCAACCTGTCCTGATGCAGAGAAAAGTTCATATGAGGTCTCGGATTCGCTCCAAGCGAACGTCGTCGTATGTAGACCTTGAGGCATGCTCGGTAGAGCGATTGGGGAAGCCAGATACACGACGAATAGATCGACCAACTCTTGACACCAAAGAAGGTATCGCAGTAAGAGCTGTTCATAGATCTCGTGTATAGTCTGTGTTGCGGTCGGTGGCTTCCGGACTCTGCGTGCTCGAGGTGCGGTTCAAATGAGTTGAGCGCTTGCTTGACGCGTCGCGACGCGCCCCATGTGACCAGACGCGTTAAACAAGACGCGTCAATAAGACCAAATAATTAATCAAGCCCGTGAGCGCCGAAGCCTCTAGCCGCCGTCTCTCCCTTCACACTCCCCATCTTCCTCGTCGTCGTCGTCGTCGTCGAAGGCCTCTGACACGCGTTGTCCGGCCTCCTCGCCACAAAACTTGCGACAACCACCGACGATGAGCCTCCCCACACCTCCCGGCACGTCCCATAGGGACGAGAAGGAGAATCGTGCTCCTCGCTTTGGTCGCGTCTCCTGGTGCGAGCAGCCGGAGTACCACACGATAACTGCCAGTCCACCGCGTACGCTGTCCGCCAAGTCCAGCGTCGCGAAAGCTGGACCCTCTCGGCCCATTTTGAAGAGGACCGCGCACCCCATCCTACACCTACTCGATGAGGACGCCAAAGAGTCCACCCCAGAACCGGAGGACCCCCTCACCGATCTACACTACCTCGATCATCCTGTTGCTCAGATCATTGCTTCTGACGCGTCGTTGCGCGAGCTCATCCAATCCTACTCGATTCTGACTGCACGGTTGAGGACCGCCGTCGCTGGCAACACCGACGCGGACGCCTCATGGCCGCTCTTCCAGCCCCTCAGGAAACACCGTGCAGCATTTGTGCAGGCCGTGGTACGTGACCTCTGCCAAGTCTTCATCGACCCGCTCGAAGGGTCGACTTCCGTGACCGACTCTCCCACGTCACCACGCGAACCACCCTCGACATCGTCCTTACCTTCGCCTCGAGAGAGTCCTAAGAAGACGAAGAAGCAGGGGATGTCCGCAGAGCAGGTCAAGCGTGCCCGCGATCTATGTGGTGTATGCCATGCTGCGATGAGGCTGCTCCACGCGGTTTTCACTTCGCCATCGCTTTGGAGTCTATTCGATGGTGAGTGGTAGCCGCCTGCCCTCGTCACGATTCTGACACCCGGTGAAGAAGGGGACCTGGGCTACATGTTGACACAAGTGCTCGCCATCCCTATGGCGAACCAGCTTCCCACCCCGAACGCGCGAAAGACATGCGCCCTGGCGATTTGGCTCATTCAGACGCAGCGCTTGCCTGCCGAAGTGCTCGAGCCCGCTCGGGACCGGATCGCTTATGCACTGCGCCGTGGCATCGAGGGCGAACTTGGCAAAGAAGGGAAGAAAGGTTCTCAGACAGACGGCCTGAAGGTACGCACCTCGACGACTTGGGTGGATATATGCGCTAACTAAGCCACAGGCTATACATGACCTAGCGCTTTACCTTCCCGGCATCTTCGTGCCTGCGTTCTCGTCTCTGGTCCGCCCCATCCTCTCCTGCCTGCTCGCCCCGACGCTTGTCATCCGCAATCAAGCATGCCACGCCCTCGGTGGGCTCGCACTAGCCGCGTCTTCCCTTCCTCCGAGCGAGGCGCACACACGCATGTCGACTGCTGTAGCGTCACGCTTGATGAAGTCGAACGATATCAGTCCCACGACGCCGTCGAAGAAGCGTGTCGATGTGAGCCCGTCGAAAGACTCCGTCCTCGTACGCACCCTCCGCACGACACTCCAAGCCCCAGAACCGAAGCACGCTGCTCAGGGTCCTGTCTGGGGCTTCAGCGTCATAGCACACCTCGTTGTCTTGCTCGGACCCACCGTGTGGCTGCACGCAGAGCTGACGCGAACCGTCATCGCGCTGTTCTCTCTGGGCATGCGCCATCCGAAGAGCTCCGCGCGAGCCCTGGGGTGTCTAGCGTGGCGTGCCATGACCTGGGCGTTCTTCCGGCCGCCACATGTCAAATTCACCGTCGACACAGAGACAGATGGCGACTCCGATTCCGCCACTGAAGACGACGCTGTTGCGGAGCGTAGCAGACATGACGAGACCCTCCGCACGAACTTCAAGCTTCTCAGCACCGTCCTCGACATGGGGGCAGGTGTTTGCACCGTCGGGGCGCTGCTCGGGCACGAGATGATCGACGACAAACAGATACTCGTCGCTCTGGACGTCTTGGGCTTCATGAGCCGTAAGGGTGGACAGACGTGCAAGGACGCGATGGACCTAACGCGGCACTTGCTCAGCGCTGTATCATCCACCGATATGGCGGAAGACAGGGAGTGGAACCCGCGTAGGCTCCTCCCGCAAGATTTCTTCTCGGCGAACCCTGGGCTGCTGACGGCGGAATGGAGGACACTGTCGTCAACAGTGAAGGCGGTGATTGAGGAGTGCCCTCATATACCTGATATCAGAACGCTGTCACAGGAGGAGGTCTCAGGACCAGGGATGTGGGATGCATTCTTGGGGATTTGGAAGGATGGTCTTTCGGTGTTGCGATTGGTATGGGGCAGTGAGGCGGTGCCGGTGAGTCTTAAGCGGTCATGAGTGTCCGCTTGATGCTGACATGTTGCAGTCCGAGATCAGGGAAATTTGGTTCCATCTCCTTCAATGTAACGTCCGAACGATGTTGGGTATGTCGTCCGACCGAGTTCCGCAATTGTGTGTTGACTCATGCTCCGCTAGACAATGAGGATGATGAAGGTCTGGCCAAGCTCGCGGTCGCCGCACGTGATGTGCTCCTTGGCATCTTGGAAGACCGAAGTTTGGACTTCGCCATGCGCAAGGAGGAGTTCGACGAAGTCCCTACGTCGCCCGTCAGGCCGACCGGTTCCAAGGGGAAGGCCATGGATGAGCCCCTCCCTCACTCGCGACGGAACTTCGCAGTCAAACTCTTCCTCGTGCGCGACCTGTTCACGCTGACACGAGCAGTCATTCCTGCGGAACTCTTTGCGGAACTCGCCGAATCGGTCCTGCGCTACCTCAATGTCCGTGAGGAGAGGCTCGTCGGCGACGTGCACTGCGCGGATCAGGTTCGCGAGCAGTGGGCATCTCTTTGCGCGGATGTCACCTTCGCCTGCGACACTTCCATCCTACAAGGGTTCTGGGAGAATACGCTCCGCAAGGGTCGGCGCGAGTCTGATTGGGACCCGGAAGTCCTTTCTACAGTTTGGGAGGTCTTCGTTGAGCGTTGGGAGTCCAACGACGCAGGCGACTCGCCCAGCTGGGAAACCGCTGTTGTTCTGCTGTCCGCGCCGTTCATTGGGGGGAACGACTGGGACATGGATAACGACGCGATCGACATGTGGGACAAGCTCCTCCGGCAGGCTATCGACACTGCGCTGGACCACGGCATCGACTCAACCACCCTCATCGACCAGATTGCTGGCCTCATCGCTACAAATCACAGCCCGTCCTCGACGGCAGCAGTGCGTGTCGCCGACCTCCTGTTGTCGAACGTGGAGATCGCAGAGGCGCGCCAAGTGCCGAACGAGGTGTTGGAGTTTGCGAACGACACTCTCAACGCGGCGTACCCCCCTGCGCCGAGGCATAAGGTCATGTGTATGTGGCTCATCCGCACGCTAACGCGTGTCATCGACGGATGCCCTCCGGAACTGTGCTTCTCGATGTTGGAGTTGATTGTGGAGGGCATGCGAACGTGGGTCGCCGACGATTTCGACGTTTGCACCGCGGACGAGTACTCTTGTGACGTAAGTCTGGAACACTTCACGCCACGCTGTACCATCATGCTGACACCCCTCCGCAGATCCTTCCCTTGTACCAGACAGTCTTGATCAGCATGCAAGCGTTGCCAGTCGATACGCAGATTCTCGAGACCCTGGCGCCACTACTTGTGGCACCCTTCTCTGGACGGCTCGACAAGCACGCCGGCACTGTCGACGCATTCGACGAGTTCTGGCAGGCCACGTACGCCGGACTGCCCGCGCCGCCGTGCGGGTACCCCGAGCAGATCGTGCAGTGCTTGAATGTCGTTGCGAAGGCACGGCTCGAGGAGCAAGAGGACGAGGCATTGGTCGAGGATATGACGGCGGTCCAGGACGGCGAGATCGAGAGTCCTATCCTTGAGCAACTCGCGAGAACAGAAGATGCGCTTGGCAGGGTCGAGGACGAGGAGGCCGTCGAGAGTGAAGACGAAGGCTCTGTTGTCGTCCCTTCACCGGGTACGCTTGCTGCGATGTCCGGGCCTGTACCAATGCCAACCAGCCCCGTTCCCGTGGCCTTCTTCGACGGCCCGCTCCCTATCGCACCCTCGACTCCCAAAACCAGCCCGCACCGGCGTCCGTATCCTCACTCCACTCTGTCGCGCTCGTACAATGTCGCTCCATGTCCTATTGCGTCATCGGCGATGGACGTGTCTCCCATCCGCGCACCGACCACGCCCAAGCGCTCGCCCGCCAAGTCGCATGCTGCGAAGAACAAGGAGAACCATTCACCTCTGTTGCACATCCCGACTGTTACAGAACGGCTGGCGGCGCGCTCCCCTCTGCTTCTGGAGTCCATCCTAGGCAAGCGTCCTCGCAGCGAGGATGCAGAGGACTTGGCTGCCCTCGACGAGAAAGCTCCGAAGATCAGCCGTCTGGATGCTTCACCGCTAGCTCGCTTGGCAGTCAACAGCGTCCAAATCCATGCGATCATGCACGACAGCTCGAATGCGGAGGAGCTGCCTGGCCAGCCTGCGGCGGAAGACATGACGAAGCCCGTACAAGACGTCCGGGCGTCGTCCGCCCAAGACGACGCTTCATTGGTCGCATCCCTTCAGCCGAGTCCGACGCCAATCTCGCGCAAACGCAAAGGCGTCTTCTTGGATGCTGTTGAAGTGCCTGCGGTGGAGACGATCATTCGGGCCCGACGCCGGCTTAGCATGACACCCTTGACCGAGGAGAACCATGCGTCTACGTCTGCTCTTCAACCGCCCCTCCGGCGCACGCGGTCGGCTACCAAACTCCTTGAAACCGGCTTCCAGAAGCTGGGAACTCCGAAAAGACGCAGGGTGGGCCGTGCAGAGGAGCTGCGCGGAGAAGCTGCAGATTTGTCTTCGCCCCTCCGATCCCTCCGTGATAGTCAACTTTTCGGCAGTGGTGAGTAATATTGCTTTTATTGAGCCCAGGGATCTTTCTCTGATACTCACTGTGTTTCTCTTATCCTCCTTCAGATGATTCCATCATGATGGCATCGCCCAACTTGAAGGATGCCCAAGACCTCCCTCCTTCTGACGATGATGTGCATGTCGGACAGGTGACACCCCACCGCCTCGTCTCTCCCGCCATCCGCCGAATCCAGCATATCGATTTCAATTCGGATCCGCCGAGCAGCGACGACTCGACCGAGTCGACGAGCCCTACGATCGAGCGCGTCTCACGCAAAATCGCAAGGCTGAGCAGCGAACGTTTCTCTAGGCCGAAGTCCATTTTCAGCGGTCTTCGCTCGCGGTCCTTGAGCGGCTCCTCCTCGTCATCTGCGCTCGGAAGTGATCTGTGATGCGCACAGATGTACCCCGGTTTCGTTGCAACGCCGATGTTTTTTACTAGTGTCTTACCTCCGAATCCTTCTGCTGTCGTAAAGTGGTGTTAAACAATGCCTGACCTGCTGCAACTGTATCATATACCGCGCACTCTACATAGTCTCTTACCTACATACCTCTTGATATGGTCACAGTACTTCCACGTGCATCATGTACCTTGTTGTCGCTACACGGGATGGATCGTTTTCCGGAATTCTTCCCCGAGTTCCGGGTGTTGCGTCATGCACATAAGCAGTGCACGAGGGTAACTTGGACGCTCGCCGATGGGCCCATGTTGTCTCCGTTCAGCAACGACCAGCAAGGACCAGCAGTGCGAAGGTCGCAAACGTGTACAAGAGCACCGCCACCACGAGTTGCCGAACTTGGATCAGAATGTTGCTCCACTCGTCGGGTGGTATTCCTCCTCACTTCATGCCGGTTGTCATGCATGCTGAACTTCATGTGAGTAAACAATGCCGCTGCAAACCGTGCCCTCCTTCCTTGTGTGCCCAGCTGCGACACCGATAACCTTCCGTGTTACAGGTCCTGAGCATGTGCGTCGCATATTGCATGAGCTTTCACCCGGAAAGCGGACGGCGGTGCTGTATACGCGTTAGACAAGCGGCCGCGTAGAGTCCCCCAGAGATGGCTGTGGTCATGAAACAACGCTAGCCGACGCCGCGACGACAACTCTCTCCAGCCGAGAGGTATTTAATGTCTTCGGCTACGACACCGTTGCGCCCATAGCATCCTTGCTCTCTGTCTCCCCCTCCGTTCACGTCCCTCCCCTCTCGTCTCGCGGCCCCGTCGTTCGTTGCTCCGGCACCTTCACTCCTTTCTTACGAAACAAATACCCTCAATACCCGCCCCTCGAACCTCAAACGCACCGCCGCCATGTTCGCCTCCACCAAGCTCATCGCGGCCTTCTCCGTTGTCGCCGCGGCTGCCGCCGCCGTCCTCGCCGCGCCCGCGGTCTTCGACCCCTCCGGGGCCAAGATTGACATCGTGTACCGCCCGCACCTCACCTCTCCGGTTGAGGGCGACTCCTGGCCCATCGGCTCCCAACAAACTGTCACCTGGGACGCGTCCGACATCCCTCCCGAGGCTCTGTACCAGACCGGTGTCCTCCTCCTCGGCCACCTCGTGGACGGGAGCTCCAACGAGCACCTCGACATCGGTGAGTGCCCGCATATTCACGAACAGGCGGCCGGGTCGCTCATGCACGGCTGCGCCATGATGTTGCAGAAAACCCCCTTGCTTCGGGCTTCCAGATCAAGAACGGTGCCGTCAATGTGACGGTGCCGAAGGTGTTCCCGCGCAGCGATTACATCGTCGTTCGTACGTATCTCTGCTGGCTGTATGGTCAGGTGTCGACATGCTCATGTTCCCTCAGTGATTGGTGACTCTGGCAATGCCTCCGGCAAGTTCAGCATCACTCTTGTATGATCTGTTGGGCTAGGTATGGGATGTATGGACGAGATTGTGAACGATTCGACAGTTTGCATGGACATTAGGATTACACCTTCGTGGACTTGGATTATACACTCGTTGTTCTGTGCAATTAGTCGTGAGCATAGTTCACCTTAGCGCGGAAATCCTGTGTGACGATCGATCACTATCAGCGTACGTACAGCAGTATTGGTGACCATTGTCAGTAGTACAGACAGCTGCGAGTAGACAAAAAATAAGTACCACCCCCAGCAAGACAAAAAAGATGACAACAGTGGGATTCGAACCCACGCCCTTTCGGACCAGATAGGACAGCATCCTGATTCTGGCGCCTTAGACCGCTCGGCCATATTGCCATGTAGTAGGTTTCGGCTAGCATTGATAGATCACGACAGCAAAGTCCATGCTATGAATAGCACAACCGCGCCTCGTCCATGACCTCACGCGTCAATCTGGTCCGGAATCCCTGACCGCGCATAGGACGAGTATATATACACTCCATACCTCCCCATGCGTCCGTTCTTGCGCCCCTCTCCTACCTCGTACACCGACTTATTTCCCCTTTCTTACCCCCAAGTCTCACCTACGCAATGGATGCCCCGAAGCCCGTCATGACCACCTCTTCCCAACCCCAGGCCGTCCAGATGAGTACGTTGCCATACGAACCGTGTTCGTCAAGGACAAACTAATAGCATGGTCGCCAGACGTGATGAGCGCGCCCACGCGCGAGAGCAACCAGACTCACCAGGAGTGCCAACGCAAGCGTGGCCTTGCCGAACGTCTCCGTGGTGGAGGTGCCGGGAAGGTAAGGATCATCTACCGCCACACACGTCCGAGGGTCTCATAAACGTCTGCGACGACAGGACTGTTTCCTTGGCTTGATCGAGTGCTTCCTATGCTTCGGTGAGTGGTCTCCTGCTGCTCAGCTATGCATCCGCTAACGTTCATGTGTAGAGTGCTGCAAAGTAAGTGACGACGACTTGGAGTTGCTGCTCACATCCTCATGCTCGCCCGCCTTCGCAGGACTGCTGCGAGTGCTGCGCGGACATCATCTGTACGTCCATGCCCATTGCGTCGCAAGTAACGTGGGGTTGCTGACGTCGTACCACTCCAGGTTGCCCGTGCGAGATGTGCTGTTGAGCGCGGAGAGGCCTCGCCGAAGGCACGTTGGATGTTGCCGCATGACGTACAGTGCAGTAGAAACCAGGACTCAGTCGCATGGACCGAGTATCAGTGGCCTAGTGTATTCATTCACTGGATTGTCAGCGCTTAGGACTTATGACGCGTATATGTATGACTTGGACCTCCTCCGGTCACCGCAGGACCGCGGAGTGGGGCTCAACGCACGGTGCTTGTTGAAACTTGAAGCCCACCAAGTGTGCCTGAGAGAGAGCGTCACTGCCGGGCCACTAGATTCACCGACACGCTAAAGGTTCCAAAAATAGCACTTCGAAGGTGCGTTCATGCCGCAGGTACAAGGCAACCTACACCGCTTGCTACGCAGCAGGTTCGTATGTAGCCAGTACAGCATCATACGCACAGTGCCACCGACATGAGTGACCTATCAAATGAAGTCCGCCCCATCGACGAAGACAATCAAACAAAGCGCACACGCGCACCCGACGGTAGTTTTGTCTCGGACCTCAGAACACCACCCCTAGAATTACACACGCCATGGCGGTGTGGGTTGGGTCTCCCGAGGAAGATGGAGGCTTCCTGCGAAGCCTCGCCAGGGGTTTTGGTCGATGTCCATGACAGCACGCCGCCGTGTGCGCTCCGCGACCGAAAAGAAGAGGGAAGTGAACTGCTGAACTCACCGAGATGAGGAACACGTTGGCCGTGATAAGCTGCGCACTATACATCGGTGCGAGCTTCATACACAGCGCCTGGGTTTGGTATTCCCTGCGGGGTACCGGATCCAGCGCCATCGTCGATGGTGATTACAGGGGCGTGATGTGCGCGGTCAGTTCGGCCATAGATCTTGATCACCCCACTGGATGCATGGGCGAGACGCGGACGCGCTCTCGTTGAACCTGCGAGCATATCAGATCAGTCGCGCTGGAGGGGGCGGAGATATCTTAACGGCGCTCGGGGACGTTCGATGGGTATGATGAAGGGGTAGGGGGGCGTCCATGTTTGCACTGCGCTGTAGCAATGATAGAACGTCCATGCGCATGAGCGAATGAGTGAAGATGAGCGACCGTCGACGAGTGAGAGCGAATGTGGCAATAGCACAGACTCACAAGAAGATATTCGCGGCCTGAAGCGTGCCTATCCAGACCGTCCTATGTATGTTGTCCGTATGGTCCGTAGCGTCTTCCTGTTTCCATCTGCGGCTTTATATCAGACTTTGTTAGACGTTGATGGAGCTCAGAGTAAGTACGAGAGGTCGTGTCCTTGGTGGAAGCAGAGCAAGAGCTGAGTTGGCGCTGGGTGAGGTACTCGAGTGATGGCGTCAGCCATGATTCGACTTCGCTCATCGACCGAAGTGGCACCTCAGCCGAGAGCTCAACGCTTTACTCTAGCGGGTGTTGGTGCACTGTACAAGGTGTAAAGTAACAGCCAACCCACTCGAGTTCACGACTCTAGAGCTAGAGTCGCGACCCTACGCGGTCACGTGGACGACGCGTCCATGTCACTGGTCAACGTGGAGCCGCGACTCGCCGCCCTTGCCACCACTCCTGATCTCTCCGCCATCAGAGTCAGTTCAAACAGATGAGACTGATATGCAACATTTAGTGTCGCTTGTGGTTGTACGTGGGTAACCTGGTGATGTACATAGAGGACAAGGAACCGGAGCGGAATACACGAAACCTAAGACATCCTCCAAGCGGTCACTACGGTAGATACTTGTCCATGCCCTGGAGATCCTCCATAGCGGGCGCCGCAGCGGGTACGGGCAACACCTCCCTCATCCTCCGGGCCCAGTTACGCTCCTGCTGCCGGACAAGGCTGAGCCCTCGGACGAGCGCGGCCACCTGTCTCCAACGCGTCTCGTACGTCCAGGCGCCCTCCGTATGCTCATCGGCGACAACTCCATAGACAAACGCGCTCTCCCAGCCGTCGGTGACCTTCGAGAGCAGCGGCAGGTGGTCGGACAGGAATGACGCGACCGGAGCGACGTCTGCCTCCTCGATCTTCGACCACCCTACGCACAAGTCGGCCAAACGCGGTATCGTCGGACACGCCGAGGGCCGTGCAGAAGTGTCGCAACGGCTACCGTCTGCTGAGTCGGAAGCCGTCGTCATTGTAGTATCCAGAGGGAGACCCAGTCGCTGGAGCTTCTTGCAGCTCTCGAAGAGAGGAACCAGTCCCGCGAGACGGACGTGGGCAGGAGGGCGGACGCCGAGATCATCGAACCCGTGAAAACTGCTACAGAGTTCGAGCGTGGAGATATCCGGCCAGGCGATCGCCATGCGCGCTACCAGCGAGTCGTTGACGACGATCGGACAAGAGGCCATGTTCACGGTCGACAGTTGAGGAAGAGCGAGTAGTGGCCCTAGGATATCTGAAGGAAGGGTCTCCTGGTCAGGAGCCACCTCGTGGGGATCGTTCGGGTCCCTGGGCATAGGATCGCGAAGGCGAAGCTGGAGGTGTTCCAATCCGGAGTGGTGTAACGCGACGATCGACATGAACTCTTGCGCGTCTTCAGGGGACACGTCGGCTAGCATGCAAATGTCGATGTACGTTAGAGAGCGCGAGGCGGCAGAGCGGAGTAGGCAATGCACGACGGCCATGTCATCCACAGTATAGGACACTTTGGCGAGGGATCGGAAGGGGCGAGTAGAGCGCATGCGCGCGAAAGCGTCAACGGTATGTTGACCGGATCCAAGGACACGAACTTGCAGGTCTCGCAGATGGGGCAAGTGGGAGAGGATGGCGAGAGTGGAGGCGCCCACTGGGGTGTAGGATGTTTGAACGGTCGTCAGGGACTTGAGACAGAGGAGCGCCGTGAGCAGAGTCTGGTACTTCGGACGGCTGCAATGGTTGAACTCGAGGGAGATGTGACGTATGGGAGGGTTGGTGACGTGGAGTTTCTCAAAGAGACGTCTGAGACCACGTCGCAAGTGAGCACCGCGCCCGCCACTCCTCCGCACGTAGACGGTGAGTTGCTTCAGGACAGAGGAAATCAAAATATGAATAGGAATAAGGGCGACCGAGCAATTGACAGTGAGCGACAGTGAACGCAGCCGAGGAAGAAGGTGAGGGGTAGGCCGGAACTGTTCGAGAGCCGTCCATGCGCTTTCGTC
Source organism: Polyporus arcularius HHB13444 (assembly GCA_004369055.1). Taxonomy (NCBI): domain Eukaryota; kingdom Fungi; phylum Basidiomycota; class Agaricomycetes; order Polyporales; family Polyporaceae; genus Polyporus; species Polyporus arcularius. The sequence continues at coordinate 38,255 of ML210987.1, read as the reverse complement.
GAGCGCAATGCCCCGCCAATGTGAGGTATCGTGCAGCGCCTTGACACGACATGCATAACCAAGGAATCGGATGTAGTCGCTTGATAGGAGTGGCCGCGTGAACTTCTGGCAGCAGAAAACATGTTCGACGCGGTGATAACATACGCAAGGGAGGTCATAGAACATACCACCAATGTTCGGCACCCTCCCTTCTCCTCGCGTGGTTCGATAACCCACAAGTCGCGCGGCATGGTGAAGATGAGAGGTACGATGGACGGTAGATGGCCCCAAAGCATGTCGAGTGCCGGCTCTGAGAAGCGGCGACAGACCCTCGCTAGTGCAGAAACAGTAGCCAGGTCTTCCGGCGAGGGCGCCGAGTGGTCCTCTGAGCGCAGATGAGATACGATCTGGAGGAGCAAATCCGGTGAGAGGGCGTGGATGAAGGCCATTGCGGTTCAGAATGTTCACCAAAGGGAACAGCACTGATGGCGGCTGTATGGGAGAGACCGCTGGGTTCGGGTGGAGGCGAACATCGGAACAACTTGCTGGTCGGCGTGAAGGTGAAGGCGGAAGTGACTGTGCCCTCTGAGCTGAGATCTTCACAGCGCGAGACAGCCTGCCCGGAACCAAGACGCGGTCACATGAGCGACGCGTCTCTTCCATGATGCATCATTGCATGATCCCACGGACATCAGCCGCAGTGATCGGCATTGTTTGCTGGCAGCATCGCGCTGCAAATACCCACTCTCCCTTCACGTCCTTGTGCTCCTACCCTCACTGCTTGCTTCGATGGGCTTGTCAACTTATGAACGGCTTCCTGCGCAGGTCCATGAGCTCGTCTGCTGCTCGCTCATGTACGGAGGCCAACCTGAACCGTTCGACGTGGTCGAGTGGTATCGTAGGTCTCAAGACCAGTCTATCGACAGACATGCAGGTGTGCATGCCGTTGCAGCGCTGTCACGAACGTGTCGTGCTTCCCATGGACCAGCCGTCAAAATCATTTGGCGATGCATTCCTGACGTGGCGCTCCTGTTCCACACCTTGCCCCGCGAATGTTACGAAATCAAGGGGCACGAGGAAGATAGACAGAGGTTGAATTTTGTGCGTACGATATGTGATGTATGTGAGAGGATCAAACATTGATTTTCACATCCTAGGAAATCATCCGCCAGCTCGAGGTAGCAGACCTTACACGATTCCGATTCTACGCAGCAAGGGTCACGGAGCTGGGTGTTTGGGCTCACACGTACAACTGCAACCATCTACCGAGCAGCGCGATGTGCTACGTCGCAACTCGCAAGTCCCTGCAGGAGCTCGGCAGAGTCGCAACGGCAAATGGATGGCGGCTGTTCCCCAACGTACACACCCTTGCATGCACAGACACTCTCCTACCGGTCTGCACCTCTCCACAACCTTCACACCTGCTTGGTCCACAGCTACGCAAGTTTCAATTTCAGCGTCATAACAGCCCGTACTCTCGCTCCTTCGAACATCCCCATGCACACGTCACAGGTGAAGAAGACATTATGCAAATGTTGGGGGTCCTTCAGCTACGCGCGCCGGAGTTACAGAAGCTCAGTATTGACATGGCTGATATCAGTCACCCAATTGTGGCGGCCTTTTATAGTGTCGTTCTTTCGTGCCAGAACCCAGTCTCACTCAACTACGGCGATTCCCACAACTTCCACATCACCCCAGCCGCACTCCGCCATATTGCCTGTCTCCCCCTCCTAGAGAAACTCTCCTTCTCGTCCAAAGACGACTCCTTCACTGTAGAGGAGCTCAAAGCATTCAACCAACTTCCGCGCTCAAAGACGTTTCCGCGTCTACTACACGCGGAGATAGAACTCAGGGACCTTGCTGTGGCCACAGTGTTCGTCCGACACATTTCTTCCCCGCTCCTGCGAGTATTGGACATCATCATCGAGGACGGACATGGTGTTCCATACAAAGAGGTCTTCCCATTCTTCCGTGCGCTTCGCAAGCTGCCTGGCATCCCTTCCCTTCATTCACTCGGCGCACAATTCAACGCGTATTGTACCGAGGAGGACAAGGACGGCCCGCAGCCCATCTCGTGCGCAATGCTCCGACCGCTACTTGCAAGCCCGTACATGTCCTCCTTCGAATTCCGCGTGGGCTGCCCGTTCCGCCTCAATGACGCGTTTCTCGAGGACATGGTCCGCGCCTGGCCCCGCATAACGATCCTGCGTCTGGGCGAGTACTACCCAACAAGCCTGGATTATACTCCCGAGGTGACATGGAACGCGATCATCACAATGGCACGAGGCTGGCCGCGTCTCAAGGAACTCAGCGTCGCCTTCGACGCGGATGTCTCCCGCGTGCCGCCTTCGCGATTGCGGGAGCTTAGGGAGAGCAACAGGGCCGACCCCGCGGGCAATGCTCTGCACGACATGGACTTCATGAGCTTCATGCTCACGAAGATCGACGACGAGATGGCCGTCGCGACGATTCTGAGCGAGCTGTTCAGCCCGCTTGCGGAGGCTTACTCCTGTTGGGAAAGTCAGGCCCAGGAGGAGGAGAACGACGAGCGGCTGAGGATGGAGGAGGAAGGCGACGCGTTCGTGCCGGATCCCGGTGTGGAGGCAAGGGTGGCACTGTGTCTCACCTACGCCGACCGGTGGTCCTCCATGTGCGACCTCATGGAACAGATTATCTTGATACGCCGCCAAGAAGAGAACTGGCAGTCTGCCATTCAGGCATCGACGGGATAGTCAATGTTGCGTGATTTACGTCATGGAATGGCAGGCCTGTACACAATGAGGGATTAGGTACTTAATGTCGACGTTGTCCAAGCGGTAGCATGTGTTGAGTCTTCGAGCTGGAGTAGCATACCATGGACAATGCGATCCGTGCTTGGTCGATCAGTGTTCGAGATTGATCATCCGAGGCTGCCTTCGATATCGTCAAGGTCAGCATAGGTTAACTTCAAGTACGGACGGACGAGTACTCACCACAGTCCAACCTGCGCTGCAATCATCGCTGCTGCACTCGGATCACTCTCGAGTCTTGCGACGTACTCCAAAACATCCTCCAGGTTCGCGGGTTCGCGCACTCTCAACCCGGCCATGGCGGCCCCACGTCTCTCCTGCGCGCGCACCTTGACGAAGTGGGGGATGAGTCGCCCCACCTTCTTCCACATGACCATATGATAGACCCAATGTAGGTCTGCACCGGCTGCAGCCGGACCCCATTTGCTGTAGACAATCTGGCATTGGGGGAAACAGTCGGCGAGAAACCCTGCGACAAAAGCGGGGTCCGCGACACGGCCGTACTGGACGGACAGGAGTCGTAGTGAGTGTTGCTCCGACCCGAATGCGGGCCGAATCTCGGTTATAGGGAACGGAAACGCGACGTGGGCTGCGTCCAGGTTCACCCAGAGCTCGGTGAGAGACCGACAGCGATAGACAAGGGGAAGGAGTCCGGGTAGGGAAACTTTCCAATGGGATCTCGGGATAGTCGAGAGATGGAGAGTTCGGATATTTGGCCATGCCTCAGACATCTCGCGCACTAGCTTGTCGTGGACGGCAATATCGCAGCCCTTGACAATGACATGATGGAGATCCAGGGGGAAGAGGAAAGCAAGATCGTCGGCGTGCACTATGTGGGGCGGGTGATCGGTGAGACGTCCGACGTTCACTTTCACCGTGCGCAACTGGGGAGCAAAAGGGCGATCTTTCAGGATCTCCAAGCATTGCGCCATTCCCCCCGTTGAGTCACCGGAGAGTGCCAGCGTGAGGCTGGCAAGGTTCTGCGACTTGATGGATTTTATAATGTGGACGCATAGCTCGACGTCGTTGACGTACAGAGCGAGTGACCGGAGTGCGGGAAGACACTGGTCACAGAGCTGCGGCGAGATGTGGTCGTCATCGTCAAACCATTTGGTGGCATGAAGCCGCACCGCGACAGTGTGTAGGCGAGGGCAGCGTGTAAGGTGGAGGAAGGCATCAGGGAGCAGGGGCACTTCCAAAGAGGTGAAGGTCGTGAGATTGTGCATTGCGATAACTGCAGTTGATAGCATGGGACGGATGGGTGGGACGTCCCCGGAAAATTCAATCTCAAACACTGCAACGTCTGGTGCCACATGGGAGATCTTCGAGACAAAGGCTGTACATGCCTCGACAACGGCGGGAGGTAGAGGACGAACCTCGTCTGAGCCGACATCGGGAAGGCACGCATGGGACAATCTGACCTCTCGCAGCCCGGGGCTTGCAAGAAGGTGCAACTGACCATGCTCTCCCTGCTCCGCATCTAATACCGACATCCACGACCAATTTAGCTTCCTTAGATCCGGGAAGAGATTCGCTATTGGGCAGGAATCGCGTAGCGCTCTCCACACCTCGGGGGACGCGCGGGCGTGGGCCAATAAGCCGCTTTGACGTCCATTCTGGAACGACCTCACGCGAGCTGCGTACTTGACCATTGAGGCAAAGTCCGTGGAGACTAATGGGCGACGGAAGCTCTGTTCATAGACTTTGTCAGGACGACAATGACGGGTCCAAATGAACACCTTTGCCCATACTAGCACATAAACCACATCCCATGCATTGTTTGGCTGTATCTTCTTGCAGTCCACAAGATCAGTCGGCATGGCCAATATGAGGGGGGCGAAAGAGGGTAGTTGTCCCCATAGCTGGTCCAGGGCGTGCTCAGAGAGCAGTCGACATGTTGTGGACAATGCGACGAGTGCTGGTGCACCGCGTTCGCTGGCGTCGTAAGAGTTGTTAAAAGCAAGGTAGGAGACAGTCTCGCGTATTATGCTCGATGGCAGAGTCAGCAGGGAAGCACGTATATGTTCCGCGTGAGCCCCAGACTCGTTGAATATCGCCTGCCCAAAGTATCAGCCGAGCGATGCGAAGTGTAGGGCATTGACGGGCGGGATAGGCCTCACCATTATCGAGCAAGGTGACGCGCTCCACTAGTCACGAACTGAGAGGATAGAAAATTGAATCCTTCGTAGTATCAAAGTTCAAGACGAGTTCGAGATGCAGAGCTTGATCAATTGAGTACTGAGTAGACGCGCTAGCGCTCTTGCACCGTGCGCGCCCCACCTCGGAACTTGCTCCTGACCACACTCGAGCTCACTCGATTTGCGCCCACGTCGACTGCGCTGCTGCATCTGCTTGCCTAGGATACCCTTGCTACACTCTCTCACTGTACGTCTGGCGCCCCCACACCTCGGTCTTCCTAAACGGGGCACCTTCCTGCCTCGTAACGCAAGCTTGAGTCAGCAGTCCATGGATAACGATGTCCTCGGTAAACCCACGCGCTCCAGGCCTCTGGTCTTCTTCTCGCATGAGCTACGTGTCGGTCGCAGAGTCCTACGATGAGGGAGGGGAGGAGGTCGACATCGAGGACCTGGGTTTCGAAGCGCCTGATGACTTCGATGGGAGGACACCCCTGGACAGGACGATCGACCGCATTGGCATGGGTGAGTGAAATCCTCGCTGGCCTATTCAGAGTCTTACTTCTTTGACTCTCACTTTAAAGGCAGCTACCAGTGGACCCTTCTATGTCTGTGCGGCTTCGGTGAGTCCATTGCCGTCCGGGTTAACCTCCGTGCCATACTAAGTGGCCGTCTCAGGCTGGCTTGCGGACAATGTACGTCTGTCCGTTGACTGTCAGGTTCTTCCCTGACCATTTGAGCAGATGTGGATACAAGCGATAGCTATCGTCCTGCCTAGAGTGCAGCAACACTTCTCTGGTGAGTGCACGCCGGCTGTGCTGTTCGTCGAAAACAGACGCTAATAAGGACGGCGCAGTCAGTGACGGCTTCATCGGCACGCTCTCGTCATCCATGTTTGGAGGCATGATGTTTGGTGCAATAGGTTGGGGAACCTGTGAGTTTCACGTTCTACTTTGCGAACATCTCTCACTCCCTCCGTCCAGGTTCCGACCTCATGGGCCGCACCACTGCTTTCAATGCGACACTCTTCTTGACTTCCTTGTTCGGAGTATTCGCGGCCTTTGCGAACACTTTCCCCCTATTATGTTTCGCTCTCTTCCTCTTAGGAAGTGCTGTGGGCGTACGTTGTAATCGCTGCTTTCCAGCCTCCGCATCGTTGACCCGCGCTTTCACAGGGTTCCATGCCGACCGACGGAACACTCCTACTCGAACATATGCCAAACGGGAAGCAATATTTGGTGACCGCGCTGTCCGTGTTCTTCTCCTTGGGCGCTGTCCTGGCTGCAGTCATCGGTCTGGTGGTAATCCCAGGTCACTCTTGTCCACCACCACCAGCGACTTGCGATGTAGCGTCAGAAAACGTGGGCTGGAAGTACCTGCTCATCGTGCTCGGTCTAGTCGTAAGTCCACTCAGCTCCCGTGCGACCCTCCAGCTGACTGGATCGCGAAACTCAGACCCTCACGATGTTCATCGCGCGCATCGTCTTCTTCAGGCTACATGAATCACCCAGATATCTGGTACACGCCGGGCGACCCCATGAGGCAATCGAGTCGCTGCAGTTGATCTCCAAGTTCAACGGCTCAGAGCTCTCTCTCGGCCTGGACGATATCGAGGACACTGTGCAGCCGGCAGCGTCGGAACAGACCGGTCCCAATGGCCCAGCACGTCAACTAAACAGCGAGGCCGTATCCGAAGCCGAGCAAGGAAGCAGTCCATTGCGCGACTCTCCTCCGACCACTGCGCAGTACAGCTCCATAGGCCAACCCGACGTCGCGCTGGACTCGCACTCCTTCGGCACTCCCCTGCCTCACACGGCCTCGGCCACATATGTGAACAATCTGTTCCCGCCGGCGCCGCAAACCAGCGCGCCTCAGGCTGGTGAGGAGGCACGCCCTCCCCCGAGATCGAGGGTGCCGTCCAGTAGCAGTCGTAGGATGAGCCGTCGCTTATCTACTGCTTCGTCGTACATCGAGAGCAAGAGCAGGCCGGTGTGCCGGGTCCTTCCGCGATGGATGCGCCGTTCCGCGTTGGCGTGGATAGACCGGGTTGCGATGGTGCTCTCGCCGGAATGGTTCAGAACTACTGTGCTTGTATGGGCGACGTGGTGCTTCATGTCTTTGGGTAAGCAATGCCAGGACACCGAGGTGGGGATGAAGATGACACTGACAAAGCATTACAGCGTATACAATGTTCAACGTATACTTGCCGAAACTCCTCGAGACGCGCTCCCCTTCAAGCGATCCTGGAGGAGCTCCGAAGACGTTGGAAGACAGTCTATGGGACGTGGTGATCTACTCGCTAGGCGGATGCCCCGGAGCCATAGTAAGCTGTCCCGACTCTGACTTGTGAATTGTGAAATTATTCACTGACGCCTTTCATCTCGGTTGTAGTTGGGTGCATGGCTGATCGAGTCCCCGCTCGGTCGAAGGTGGTCTCTCGCGGGAAGCACTTTTGTGACTGCGTTTTTCTGCTGGGTCTTTGTCATCGTAGAGCATCCGTGGGCGGTGCGAGCGAGCACTGTCGGTATCAGTTTGAGTGCAACGGTATGTCCTGCCTCTACCACTCTTCCGCTGCTCGCTCATTTGACGGCTGGTCTGACAGGCGATGTGGGCAGTCCTGTACGGGTGGACACCGGAGATATTCGGGACGAAAGGTACAGCGCCGGTCTGCATACTGTGTAATAATTACTGAATATCCCTGTAGTTCGTGGAACTGCATGCGGCATCGCGTCCGCGCTGTCTCGAATGTGAGTGAAGCGGTTTCTGTCGTACTTGGGCCCCCTAACTCATAACGCATCGGAACAGAGGCGGCATGATAGCCCCGATCCTCGGTGGCTCACTGTTGATGATAGATCACTCCTTCCCCGTGTATGCCAGCATAGGCATATTCGTGCTGGCCGGTATATGCGTCCTCTTGCTCGAGGAGCACGAGGGGGAACGCGGCGGCTCGCGTGCCCTCGCCCATTGACAGCTGTAGCAAAAATGTTGTGTACTGTAGATATATGGACTGCGAAACATCTGGACTGTCCATCCAGCTCATGAGCATTATCAACGAGCTCACCGAACGAAAGGGCACGTTACATCAACGCACAAGCGCCCATCGACTAGCTGCAGCCTGCAGGTCATCGGGCTTGGCCGTCGCTTGTCGGACTTCAACCCACATTAATACTGAGTACCGCAAGCCCTCACTACAGCGCCTCGGTCGCTCCCGCCTCCAACTCGTCGCGTTTGTTGCATCACAGTAAGTATGGCCTTTCTCCACCTAAACGGGGCAGTATATGACTTATGTAACATCTGGCCAGCAGATTGCGCGACCCTCGACGAGGATCATGACTGCGCCGTCCCTGCTTGGGCTGCCTGCAAGCGTAATCACCGAATTCTGCTCCTACCTGCTTCCCAACAAATACTCCTGGGGTGAGAAGTGTATCTCCCCGGAGCTCGTTGCGCTGGCAACCACTTGCCGACTACTCTCGGAACATGCGCTCGATGTGCTATGGAAGGAGCTGCCTTCCATGGTGCCACTCATTCTGACCATGCCTTCCGATCTCATCGGCTGGTCTACCGAGTCATATAAACACACGACGGGGCGTGATGCGGAGGTTGAAGTGCTAGTAAGCCTCAAGTCTCGGTTACTGGTGTCAGGCGACGCTAACGCTATGTCAGAGCTTTCGTAGGCCCTTGGTCCCTACCGACTACGCACGGCTCATGCAGTATGCAGTTCGAGTCAAGACTATGGATTACCACTTCAACCACCGCTACCCACGCCGTGTCCGTGCGAGGGCGACTATTGACGTCTGGCGCGCACTACGGGAATTCCGGCCGATGGCGGAGCTTCTCCCAAACCTCAATAAACTCGCCTGGGTCTGGTGCATGGACTCCGACAACGATCAAGAAGGACCCGGGGCACTCCCACTTCTCGCGGGGTCCAACTTGCACGAAGTCGAAATGTACTACACGTCATTAGGTCTCGACGAGGATGCGACGGACTTGCCCTTGCCGGGGTCGATTGCGGATGCTTGCGCCGACTTCCTGTGTCGGCTCTCGCGAATGGCACGGAATGTCCAGACGTTCAAGATCAATTTCCTGGGACAGCCCCCTCCGATTAGCTCTCGATTATCATCGTTCGTGAGCACCACCCAGAATTTGACCACCTTCGCGTCTCGTGATGTCCCGTTGCTTCCTCAAGCATTCCTCCATCTCGCCCATATACCGTCCTTGCACACCCTCGCTGTGCGGCTATGCCGCGAAGATTGGTCTGAGGAGTGGGCAGGCGGTCTACCGGAGCTGCATGGAAAATGCTTTTATGCGCTTCGCAAGCTCGACTTCCAGATGAACGACGCCAACATGTGCATCAGTGTGATCAAGCTCATCCGTCACCGTGGGCTACAAAGCCTCTCCCTCGTTCTAACCGGTGGTCAGCTCGTGAAGGACGTCGCGAAGTGTCTCGCCATCCTCCCGGAACGACCCTTTGCTCTTCAGCTTCGCAAACTCCGCGTCGTCGTATCACTTACCTCTACACCTCCTCCAATCATGTATGCCGCCGACTTAGTTCCCCTCTTCGGCCTCGATATGGACGAAGTCACAATATGGGGCTGCGAAATTGCCATTTCCAACGAACTAGTCCGCGAGATGTCCGAAGCATGGCCGAACATCGTCAAACTCGACCTCACCGACCGCGAGGGAGCGAACTCGCCATACGTGGTCACCGTGCCCGGCCTCCTCCCGTTCGTCTACAACTGCCCTCTTCTCCAAGAGCTCCACCTGAACATCGATGCGACCAACCTCGCCTTTCCGCACCCGATTCCTGAAATACGCCCCGCGTTTGGGTCGGAGCAGCGCGCCCTACGCTCCCTGTGGACTGGCTACGGACTCATCTCGGACCCGTTCTTCGTCGCAGGCTTTCTCGCCGACTGCTTCCCCGAGTGCGAGCAGGTGATCAGCTCATGGCGCGGGCAATATTCTGACTATCCGGACTCAAACCAACGCGTTCAGGCAACCCTGTGGGACGGGGTGTGGCATCTCCTCAAGCACTTCGCGAAGGTGCGCGCGCAGGAGAGGCATGGGGCCGCTGCAGCGGGGATGAAGTTGCGGGAACCGGCAAATCCTGCAGCCGTACTACATTACGCCGAATTGCTCCAGAGCAATCCGGCGGAGGCATCGAGGATCGCGACCGTGCAGGGACGGTGGTGAGTACCTGCCTTGAATGTACAGAGTGCGCACGCTGACGCGGGGGTTTGCGAAGGCGACCTCGGATCATCACACTGGAAGGTTTATAAGACGTTACAAACCCGACACAATGGTTCAACATGTCCATATGGCTGCTACTCCATACACTACATGAATACTATCCAGGACCTCGTCGATAGAACTGTATCCCTCATGCGGCTACGGAGTCAGATTGATACAGTAGACGAATATCAACTTACACAAGATACATTACACAAGATACATACCTACGCATATGCCATCAAGAAACAAGCACTAGCAAGTCGAAGCTATATATCTTCCTTCTCGTCAGCACGAACTACAGTAGTGTTCGTCTGCACCACCCTCAATCAAGGCTCGACATTGACTCATCGTCGCTTTCGCTGTCTAGCGCCCCATGTTCAACGTCCGGCACTTCTACGATGACGCCCTCCTGCCGACGTATCAAGTCAATGTGACGCATGGGATTCTCCATGCTACACCACCGGTCGTGGTAGGTTACATAGAGTGCTACACGCTCCGCCAACTGAGGATCTGGCTGGAACGCGTCGCCCTCCTTCTCCATCCTCCGCTGCTCCTCCGCCTCCTCCTGCATGGCCAGATCGTACCAATCGGAGTGGATCTCTGTGATGGGCGTAAACAGCTCACTCAAGAGTGTCGCCACGGCCATGTCGTTCTCGACTTTCGAGAGCCCGACATGCATGAAGTCGAGTGTTCGACGGCTTTTGAAGCTGTTCATCCGATTGCTCTCCAGTACCTCCTCCAACCGTGTTGCTGATGCGCGCGAGAGGTCCGTGTCGAACTCGACACTGAGCTCTTTGAGACCCGGCCACCCACGCGCCATCTCGATGATCCCGTTCCAAGTCACCTCGGGCACGTACCCCACGCCGCGTGGGTAGGACCCGCCGAGACGCAAGTTATTGATGTTTGGCCAAGCGCGGACCATATCTGCGATAAATGCGTCGTCGAGGTCGAACGGGCATTCCACGAACAGCTCGAAGAAGTCGATACGCGAGCTTGCGAGGAAGGGGCGGAGCATCTTGTCCGTGATCGGTGCCGGGCTGGTGCCCGGTGAGTCGTGGCAGAACACGGTGCATCGCAAGTGGAACCATTGCAAGGCAGATATGTCTGGCAGTCGGCAGAAGGAATGGAAGAAACGGTGAATGGTGACGCTAGGGACGCGCTTGCGGTGAATCTCGATCTCTAGCCCCCGGAGGGAGGGAGAGGTGATATGATTGACAATGGCGGTGGCCAAGTCAAGGTTGACCAGAATCATATACGACGTGTGCAGCCGAGGGAACGTCTCCGAGGGCAGAAGGCTCTCAAATTCCAGGATCCACTTTTTCGTGAAGGCCCCGTTCAGTGACGCGAAGTGTAATTGCTCCAGGAGCGGGAGATGGGCGAGATGGTGCAGGGCGGCGGGAGTGAGGGGGAAGTAGCCGCTATCGAGGGCAACCAGGTTCCGACATGAGAGAACGACGTCCCAAAACGCCTCCACCATAGGGGGGCTGCTGTCGTCCACTCGTATGTTTAGCCTCTCCAGTTGTGCAGCATGTGGTCGCAGGGCAACGAGCATAGTCACTATGTTCTCCTCGCCTTCCACGTGTGCTGTGGGGAACGTTCCATCCAACGCGGGTCCCTTATCGAGGTTATGCTGCTCGAACTTAAACTCGCGTAGGCTGGGACCAAAGAGATGGGGGAGATGGGAAGAGACGGAGACCGGCAGCGTTTCTTCTGTGCACGCGAGTGTGGTCAAGTTGGGGAGCAATCGCCAGCCGTTGACTGTTGCGACTCTACAGAGCTCCAGGAGGGAGTTGTGAGTCGATGCATATGCTTGCACCTTTCGGGGTAAGAAGGAGAAGTCTTCAGTGTAGTCCCACACGCCGACTTTGTTGACCCGCGCTGCATATAACCGGAACCGCACAAGATCTGCATCCTGGAGCTGGCGGATGATCTCCTGCGGAAGCGAATGTGGAATACAGCATGTTATTGGACATACGCCACCAACGACGATGGATGACTCACAAATGCAGTAGTCCGATCTTCCGTCTGCTCTGTCGTATAGCACTCACGAGGCAAGGTGTAGAACAATAGCGCCAAGTTTGGAATCCATTCCCACAGGATGTCGGCAGCAGACTCGTGGAGAGTCCGCGATGTTCGTGCCAGCGCAGCTACCGCGCGCAGACCTGAGTATCTGTCACTGGAGTGCTTCCGAGAAGACTTCGGCCGGGGCACGTCGGACGAATCACTGTCTCCGTGAACGAGCCAGTGACAAATGTCTTTATGAACGTCGGCAGGGAGCCTTTCGAAGCTGAGCGTGTCCATCGCGGAATGGGGTGAAGGGTGATCGTAGCTGCCAGCTTGCCAAACCGCCAGCGGACCAAGGCGGACCACGTAATGACCGTGGGATCATGCTACGACGCGTCGTGCACGCATGTGACCGCGTACCAGCTGGACTTTCGCTCGCCGCTTGCCTTGAGCTGACTATAAGTGTTCCTCGAAGCCTCGAACCACCTCTAGATATCCTGCTCTCTCTGGAGTGTCGTACTAATCTGTGATCTAAGCACCCTCAGGTTCCCGGACCTGCTTCCCAACTTGGCGGACTCTGCCATCCTCGCGCGAAGTCTGCATACAGTATAGCACCGATTCTCAGCTCGTGTGGGGTCCGAGTCATCATCAACATCAGCCATTTCGAGAAGGCGACCATGTGCACTGCGCCGCATGAGTAGCAGGAGAAACAAGGATGCAACATGAGTCGCCCGACATCCCGGGCAGAACTCACACCACACCTAACCTTTGCGGGCTCTCCTGGATATTGGCAGTGCCACAGCAGAGCAGCGCGCGCCCTGTCGGCCTGTGGCGAGTATGGCAGACTCGCGCGTCCATTTGCTTCAGAGGAGCCTTCTGCCGTGGAGCAGGTGGGGAGGGTGCAGGAGGGATTCCGCGGCGACATGAACATGACCGCAGGCTCGGCATGCGGGACATGGAGTACAGGGGAACATGTCGTGTGATCCACCGCAACGACAGGGAACATGATGTGTTATCAGCGCACAATTGGTGAGGTCGGGCGCCGCTTGTTTCGTCTTCCCCGCATGTCTCATGTTCGCGCGTAGGCTGATTTGAACATGAATTTTACAGTGGCGTCGGCACTCGTCCTCGAACGCTGTTGTTCAGCTGCCAGTTGTAGAGCGCTACTAGGCTCTACTGGACAGTTGGTGGCTGGTCTCATGACTCCTGGTTCAGTACGCAATACTGGTCAGCGCGACTTGGCACGACATAAGTTCATAACTCACCTAGTGAAGCAAGAACGGCAAGGCCACTACACCGATATATCAAGTGCAGGTCGCAACGCGACGCCGTTCATGCGAGCCCACTCGCGCTCTTGTTTTCGCACAAGAGCGAATTGAGGAACTAATGTCAAGATCGCGTCGTTCCACCGCTTGTAGAAGACGGTCTCGGCAAGGACCCTCTCGCGTTCCTCTTCTGTCAAGCCATCGTACTCTTCTTGACTGTAGCCATCATCGCAGTCCCAGGCGGACTCGACGTCGCAGAGGTTCGGGAAAAGGTCCGACAAGACACCTGCCACCGCTACAGCGTCCTTGATCGGGGATCTGCCAACCTCGAGCACTTCAAGCGCGGTCTGCTCTTTGCCACATCCAGGGCGAAGCGCGAGCAACTGCCACGGGAGGTGCTTGACATCCGCGTCGAGACAGATGTTGAGCCGTCGCAGGGAAGGGCAGAGGTGAGCGAATGAGACGAGGGCCCCGAGAGTGACTGCGGACGTTTTTTGTTCGGGGTATGGTCCGAGCTTGAGTACCACGATGTTGCGCCATGCCGCGGCCATGGCGTGACATATGACATCGTCGAGGGAGAAGTTGTATCCCAGACTGAGACATAACTCCGTCAGATTTTTGAGCTTGAGCAAGGGCAGAATGGCGTCGTCGTCCACCGAGTCGGTGTCGGGCGAATTGGAGTAATGCGGGGTAATGTTCATGTAGACTCTCGTGATCTTCTTTCTGCCTCGGCGACGCCCGATGACCGCGATGCAGTCCTTCACCTGCTGAAGTGGTTCACGGAGCGAAGGAACAGGGACTTGGATCGTCATCAGCCAGGGCGACCAAACGTGTCGGAGCATGGCCGTGAGGAGGGATATGTGGCATTGGTGGGCTAGATGAAGTTGACGGAGGTGAGGAAAGAACTCGTTGTGTGGAATCTCGAGTAGTGGAGCGAGATCCTTCTCATCCACGAGTTTCGAGTCCAGCCGCGCATCCAACACGCGAAGGGACCGCAGTCGGGCGAGATGGGTGAAGGCCTCGAGGCTGATGGGTACGACGGAAAAGAGACCATAAAGATGTTGAAATTGACATATCGCCTCTGAGACGGTATTGCGGATCGCTTGAGGGAGTGGCCAATACTCCAGATCGACGGTGAGGTGCGTGAGACGGGGGGCGACCTCGTGAAGCTGCGTGAACATGTGACGGAGACTCTGGTCGCATGGAGCATGGGCGCTCTGGACCTCTTGGAAGGAGAGAGAATACTTGGTATTGAAGCTGCGCAATTTGGGACTAAAGAGGATCGGTAGCGAGCGATAGAAACTCTCGGCTTGACTCGGTTTCGGCGACGTATGCAGGACGAGGAGGTTTGGAAGGAGGGGCTTGATCGGGGATTGTGATGCGAACGCATCCAGAATCGACGGTGCGAATTCGTAACGGTTGACACGAGGTGGAAAGCGAGGGCTCTCGCATTGGGAGGGAAATAGTATGCGCCTGACTCGGGTGGCATAGTGTTGCAAACGGGTGAAGTCGGACTCTACTAGAGGGCGTAACAGTGACTGAAACATATCAGATAGCCGAAACCGAGCCATATCTTCAGGAAACGTACGACATGGATGCTCTTCCTCCAATGCGGCTCCTGTACCTCTGTCTCCACCCACGCGTCCCTTGGAACAGCATACAGCAAAAACCCGTACCCCGGTAAGGTGTGCCATATCGCGTCCAGTGCTTGCTCATGGAAGACCTTCGCAGTTCTCGCAAGCGTAGCAACTGTACGCAATCCAGGATACCTATCGTCAGCGCCGAACTCCAAGTTCGAGTCTTCTTGCAATAGTTGGGAGCATATCCTTCGGACGACTTCTGCAGGAAGCGAGGGAAAGACCGAGCTAGTATCCATAAGCACGAGATGAATGTCAAATCATAGAAGATCTGTAGAGGGTCGCCAGTGCGACAGATATGTGGGTGGGGACTAGTATGTATGTCGGCTGGGCGAGCGTAGGGCGAGCGTAGGGCCGGGCGAGCCGCGGGAGAGCACCTTCAATTTGGCGCCGGACAGAGCAGTACCGGAAATGGCAGGAGGGCACGAGGCTACCAGACGCAGGTCGTGCAAGACAAAGGGCGTGACATGAACTTGTCTTTGTAACAGGAGAACCGAGGTATAGAACATTTGGAGCGGATGACTGATACGGAAGGGGCTTGGTGAGTCTTGTCTGTATGCTGTACGTGCCGGAACACCCACGCCATGGGGCTCATGTGAGTATAGCCATGGCTCGTCTTCTTGCTAGAACTGCCTTCTTCATGACCATGATATTGGCTCTAGTCGCGCGCAAGGAGTGAGGCCACCCGCATTTATCAATCTTCGGAGTCACTGTTAAGCTAGTTATGACATGAACGAGCACTTTGTCAACTTCCGAGCATGCCATCACCACCAAGTCCAGAAGGGAAACTCCGATGAGCGAGCGCTACTCAGCCTTAGCCGCGAGGGCAGCTACAGTTATTGCACGCGCACGGGCGCGCGCATTTGCAGTGGTTGTCATCCACAGGAGGACCGAACCTGTCGTCGTCCCGTGTACGTCGTGAGCATGGCCTTCCCTTGGACATGCAAGAACTCACGCGGTGTTTGTGCCGGCCTTGCAGGCGCAGATAGCCTCCGTCCACTCGACCCCATCGGAAACGGGCAAGGACGCGACCTTGAACGCGCAGCAACTCCCGACGGCGCCCTGAGCCTGGGCCCCCGTGAGGGAGCGCTCGGGCTCGGGGTTGGGAGTGGTGGCAGCGCGGATGTTTGACTGAATATGAAGACGCCTATGAGCACCGATGTTAGCCTCCTCTTAGAGATAGACACACCATGACGTTTGATGTTGTTCTTGCGGGGGTGTGGGTCGCTATCTTGAAGGATGCTGTACTGAGCAACACTAGGAACGTATTTTATACTCGAGCGGTAGGTGGACCACGTATGCTGCGAAACAATTTGGCATTCAAGTTCCGACAAGTAGAAGGCCCACAGATCACCATCCGAGGGGACTAAGTGGCCACCATACTGCATCCGCAGAGACCCAAGTATCCTAGAAGCACACTTGCACTAACGATCACGGCCTAAGAGCTCCTCTCCGTAGGCCACTATGGGACCGTCGACGTCCTCACAACCGTCATCCGGATACTGATGGAACGCAGCGCAGCTCGCTTCACTGGGACACCGCCAGATGTGGCAAAGAATAAGACCTTCGGGAAGGACGAACACCATCAATCTGGCCAGCAGCAGGGTGGACAATTCACTCATGCTTCTATGTAGGATACTCGGGCGCCCGCGAGAGCTCTTGCCCTAGTTGTTTCGGAGACTCGTCGTGCGGTCGGTAGGTCCTTCGCATCCGTCCCAGTATGGCGTCAGCTCAGCCAAGATGCGTTTCCCTCCACTGAATCGGCCACACTCGGATCTGCGTTACTTGCGTGGTCATGGCCCTGTCGTCCTGCTGTTGTGCCGTGTTGAGGACTCAGCATGCACGATGGACACCTCGGCTTGCAGGGCCAGTCCGACGATAAACGGGCGCACCTATGTGAAGCAAAATATGCTCCGCATTACCCCGACGCACAGGTATGTACCACACAGATGCCTGGAAGTGGTAACGGGAAAGCTTTCGTCTGTGCAAAGAAGGTAAGCTTCCCACTCGAACGACTACCGACAACGCACCGCAGGGTGTTTGACGTACGACTACTCGGCCGCATGATTGTCCGCCTGCGACCGCCGGGAACGGGGAGAACCCGTGGCGCGTCGGGAAATTCTGTTGGGGATAAAGGCTCCAGAGCAAGGGGAGTCTGCGTAACATTCGATGAGCCGACCTTCAAGTCTATCTTGCGAGAGGCGTCAGACTTCAGATTGGTCTACGCAATTGATACGGACATACCCTGGACGGTACCCCATACAATGCACGACTGGCCTGATCACGCCGCTGACGATAGCCCGGGGATCGACCTCCCGATAGATGGCGTAGAGCGAGATCGCTGCTCCGGCGTACGGCACTGCTCGTCCTCTTGCAGGGAACACCTTGTCATACCCGTTGCGTGAGGGCAATATCCATCGGGGACACCTCCTTCGGAACATGGAGCTGCGCACAGTCGTAAGAGGGAGCACGGCGACCTCTTGCATTCAGTCGGCATTGTGTACGGAGCGCACAAAGGGATTCTTGGATTGGGTGTCGCTGTGGCGCCGGCCAGTCGTGGTGCGGTGCATGGATGCGAGCCCCCGCGGAAGGATACGTGGGGCCAGCTTGTTGGTGGATACCCGACGGACATAAGCAGCGTAAAGCCCCGATTGTGCGTCAAGCAATGTGCTGGCTCGATCAATCAACGGATCCAGCACCTCGCAAGGTTTGTTCGTCTCCCTGGACTGAGCCTCCAGGTCCGCGGTGCGAGAGGTTAAGTTCGCGATCTCTGTGCGGTGCCTCTGTATCACATTAGCGGTGATGATGCCATCGTGGACGTACGTCGGGCGGCTTCCGTGCTTATTCTCAGAGTCGAGGGACTGCGCATGGCGTAGGAGGCCCGTATTCTGTGGATATGATTGTGGACCGTGAATAATACTGCGCACCACAGGAAGTGGGCCCACGGAGACAGATGAGTAATCTCGTATAGCAAAAGAACAGCCAGCGTACCATCGGACGCGAAGTAGGAAGACACCGGATGTTCGTACAGTGCTGACCCCAAGCATCCGAGTCGCGTAATCTCGCAGATACGCCACAGGAGGTGAGCACCCCCCGGGGCATGCGTTTGCCGCACTGCGAGAAGTTCGCAGCAAAGCAAAGGCAGCGATCGTGCTGCTGTCAGAGGCGAGGCTAGAGGCGAGGCTAGCCTGAGGAGGAGGAGTCCGTGCGTGGCGGACAGCTCCTCGATCGGGATCTGGCGCGGGATCTGCCCCAGGCGCGCGTACCCCACACGCTATATAATCAGACGTATGCGCTGTTCTGCCTCTCCAGCAACCCATCTCATTGCTTCCTGTTCCCCAGCTCTGAGTCGCGCTTTGCTCGCATTCCTCCTCTGCACCACGTCTACGTTTACGACCATGTTCAAGTCCGTCATGCAGCTCTCCGTCTTCGCCCTCGCGCTCTCCCTCCTCGCCGTGGTTTCAGCTCTCCCGCTTGCCGTTCGCGATGTCTTCGTGCCCCCAGTGAAGAGCCCGAAGGCTGGCGATGTCTGGGTCGTCGGCTCCAAGCAGAACGTCACCTGGTGAGTGGCCACTTTCCGTCGGGCGAGGTCGGTGCGCTGATGCCGTCTTGGTCTAGGGACATCTCAAAGGCCCCGGAGCACATCACCAACCCTAAGGGCACCATCGTTCTCTCTAAGAATGGCCGTCTGGACATCAGTATGTGCTCTCTCTCCTTTGCGGTTCACCGAGCAGCTTTCTCAACGAATATGTGTAGACCACCCCCTTGCGTCGAACTTCTCCATCCTTGACGGCCATCATGAGGTCACCGTCCCCCCCGTCGACGCCGGCGATGACTACACTATCGTCTGTGAGTGCTCAAGATACGTTCCTGTACGCTGTCGAAGGTGCTCATGTGTCCGTGCAGTGTTCGGTGACTCCGGCAACGACAGCGAGGAGTTCACTATCGCCTCTGCCATCCTCGCCGCCGATATCAACCTCTGAACGCGCGAGCGCATCTCGAGCTCCCTGATGACTGTACATGCCCTCGACGTCGCACCACGTCGCCTAACGCCATACGATACGATACGCGTTCTCGCTAATGGACTTCGTTTGGACTGTAGAGTAGTAGTGCCGCCTAGCGGCGGACTTTTTTGATTGCTTCGGACCACTCACGAGGACATTGGATGTAACTAGTGCATCCCAAGTCTTGTACCATCACCGCAATAACACATCTAGTACCAGCACAGTCACGCTTGCCCATTGTTCGGACTGGAACTTCTAAGGGAAGTTCATGTGAAGGACAGGGCAAGGATGAGTATCCATTATCCGTTACCCGGGCCCCGTCGAAGCGAGAGATAGAGCGGAGGCGGGCGCGCGGATATCACTCACCTACATACGCTAGTCGTACCGGAAGAGTCGGCAAGACATGCGCTTGGATCATGTATGGCCTGGGAGAAGAAGCATGTGTGAGAGGCGACATTGATAGAGAGGTGGAGTGAGATGGGAGTGTCTCAGCAAAAAAAGAGGTCGTCACGCCCGCCTTCTCGAGGCAGGTTGGGCTCATTAAATCATTCGTGTTTGGAAATCATCGACAGGGGATCAAAGAACTTGAAGTGAAGGAGGAGATACTCACTACTGAGACTGTAGCCAGGGTGGAGACTTGGCGCGGGCTGCGACCGGAAGAAGTATGGTGTGACGTACGTCGTACGGAGCGACTGCTGTGAAGACGCCTCCTCGTTGCAGTCGCATTGGAGGGCCGATCATCAGTGGAAAGCCGCAGAAGGCCCTATCTGCGAGATCGCGGTGGTGGTTCGGTCGACATCGGAGGCAGACCGCGTTTTTCACGAGGTGAAACTTCGGGGCTGGATTCGCCTCAGGGCTGATCGGAAACGTTCACGAGTCGGCGGCGTCTGGGAAGGGAAGGGTAAGTGAGATGGACTTCACAAACGAGACGGGAACAGATGGTGTCTCAGCAAGAAAGGGTCGTCACGCCCACCTCGTCTTGCGAGGTGGGTTGGGCTCATTAAATCATTCGTGTTTTGTGAATCATCGACGGGGTCGAGAGGATAGGACGCGTTGGAACTTACCCTTCGCCGACAGGTGGGAGTAGACGTCATGAGAGTACCGCGGATTGGACGCACGCCCACGATCGGGGTTTTTGAGCGGGTCCGACTACTGTGACGGTATCATGCCCATCTTGCATGCGGGATGTTCATGTAACATGCGTTCCATGCGTGGGGATGGGTGACTGAAAGAAAGCAAATGAGCAACGACGTCACAACATCCACAGTCAGGAGCGACGGATGACTTGTCTCATAAAAGATATGGTAAATTGATTCTGCATCCTCGCAGACGAGTGTATCGACATGCAAGTTGGACAGCAGTTGGAAAAGTTCTAATCATAGACTATGGCTGCGACGAAGGCATGCCAAAGATGCTGAACGATTGAATGCACACTCACATTATCTGGTTTGCCCGGATTGCACCGCCATAGTTCAATGATGCATGCGCAACGCACATAGCAGCAGACAGAATCAAAGGACTGTCGACGAGGATAGGAAAAACTGCAACGAGGAGGAGGACAAAGATGCCCCAAAGCGCTAAAAATTGACTGCGGCTCGAGAAACGCGGACACGTGACATCGTCGCGCTACGCGATCGGACTCTTTCCACGGTTCGTGGTTCCCCGCGTCAGGCGCGTCTGCACGTTCAACACACCCGACACACCCTGCTCGACCGTGTCGGAGTCGACGTCCGCGACGTTCTGCAGGCCCCAAGACACGACCCAGAGCTTCGTACGATGTCAGCAAACAGCAAGCTCGTCCGGCCTATTCCCTTTACCCCGCGCCGAAATCCAGGTCTCTCGGTCGCCACTGGCGCCGACGACGATCACACCCGCCTACCCCGCTCGACGACCCCAAGCCTCCTCGGCTCCTCCAAGAAGTACAAAGCCCCGCTCTCGAGTGAATCCCGCACCCGTCACACAGTCAAGTCTGGCTTCGGATCGGTCCCACCGACGCCCTCACGAAGCAAGAGCAGGGATGGCTCACGGCCCAAGACACCGCTGTCTCCGCGCAAGGGCTCGGAGAGTCCATTCCTCATGGCGAATGTGAGCGAGATGGACGTGAGCAACGTGGACCCAGAGGAGGTACTCGTGGACTTTGAGAACGTGGAGGCGGATGTGTCTGCGGAGATTGACGAGGCAATGTTGAGGTCAGAGTACGGGAAGGAAGACAAGGTGCTAGTGTCCATCAGGTGAGTGCGCACGTTTGAATCTTTGTGTGTAACAAGTTCGAGCATCATGACATGGCGCAGGATTCGGCCTTCCGACAACCCATCGGCATGGGACGTGACCACCGCAACGCAACCGAAGACCCTCAGGCTCCAGCAACAGCACATGAAATCCGCCGCGACCCCCTCTCAAGACTTCCGCTTTGATGAAATACTGACAGGCTCCGAGAACAAGCCCGTGTACAACGCAGTTGCCCGTAGCCATGTGTGCGCGGCCATGGATGGCTACAACGCCGTCATCTTCGCCTACGGTCAGACAGCCTCCGGCAAGACCTTCACTCTGGTGAGTGTTATGCGTTTCAACGCAAACTATTATTGCTAAATACGCATGCAGTCGGGTGACGAAGATCAACCCGGTATCATTCCCCGCGCCATGAAAGACGTCTTCGCATACATCAAGCGGTCCCCGACCCGCGAGTATCTTCTGCGGTGTTCGTATATTGAGATCTACAACGAAGCCATCCACGACCTCCTCGCGCCGCCTAATTCCTCCGTCTCGCAGCCTGTCCAGATTCAAGGCACTGGTGCCAACGTCATTCTGACGCCGCTCCGAGAGGAGGTGGTGACAAGTCTGAACGGCGTGCACGAGGTGCTGCAGCGAGGCGAGGGCAACCGGCGAACAGCGAGCACTGACTGGAACGAGCGGAGTAGTCGGAGCCACAGTGTGTTCCGCCTGGTCATTGAGAGTAGGGAGCGGGGCAGCACGGCGGACGACGTCCCGAGTGGTAGGACAACACCGGGTTTCAGGCCGCCTACGCCTGGCGGCCCCAAACTGCAGGCTCGTGGTGGGAAGAGCGTCCAGACGTCCGTGCTGGTAAGCCTTGTTCTTCTCCGTTCTGTGTCCAATAATTGACGACGGCCTTGTGCAGAGTCTAATCGACCTAGCGGGATCCGAGAAGGCGACATCGGACAAGGACCGTACAAGAGAAGGCAAGTACATCAACACCAGGTCAGTGTGCTCGTCGACTTCGCGGGGTCAGCCACTCACGTTGCAATCCATCGTAGTCTGCTCACCCTTGGATCGGTCATCTCGACTCTCGGGGAGAATGCCGCCAAGGGCAAGACGTAGGTCGACAGTGCGAGTCTATCTTGGTACATACTTGCTGACCGCCTACGCCCTCAGCGACCACGTCCCGTTCCGGAACTCCAAGCTGACCCGCATGCTCCAGCCGTCTCTCTCAGGCAACGCGCGCATCTCCGTCATCTGCACAATCAACCCCGACGCCTCCGCCGTCGCCGAGTCCACCTCAACCCTGCTCTTTGCGCAGCGTATCAAGAAAGTGCAGTTGCACGCCCAGAAGAAGGAAGTCGTCGATACCGACGCACTCCTCGAGCGGTACCGCAAGGAGATCGAAGAGCTCAAGAAGCGCCTTTCCGAGAAGGAGAAGGAGAACAACGGCGCCCCTGCGAAGGGACGCAGGCTGTCTGCGAGGGAGCAGCTCGACGAGAGTCTCGCCATGGATAATCTGAATGCACGCATCAGACAACTGACCAAGTTGATCCTGACTAGTCAAACGGTGGACGAGAACAAGGGTGACGAGTCGCGCCCGGCGAGCCCCGCCAAGGTCAACTTCGACATGTCCCCGTATCAGGTAAGCATGATGAGGATGCCTTCATGTGACAGACCATATCTAACAACCTCTGCGCGGACAGCTGCAACAAGAATTGCTCGCAGCACGGCGGCAGATCGAGACACAAGCGAACCAGATACTCTCCCTCGAGGCTGCGCTGCTTGCGCGCCCGCAGCTGCCTCCTGACGCCCCCGACAGCGACAAGGACAAGCTCCTGACTGAGCAGGCGAAGACCATCCGCGAGCTCGAGATCGTCGTGAAGGGGTACGAGGACAACCTCGGCGAGCCGCTCCGTGCGGTCCGCGAGGACGTCGAGAAGGAGTGGAGTGTGAAGCTCGAACAGGAGGTCAAGCTCAGAGAGGAAAAGAAGGTGTGGGAGGACGAGCTTGTCAAGCAGCTCGACAAGGAGCGCAAGGTACGTCCCCTAGTCCTCAATGGGTGACATGATGCTGACTCCGAATTATCGTACCTCCAATCAGATGCGAATGAAGCTCGAGGATGAGCGTCAGGCCCTCGCAGCATTCGTGAAGAAGTTCGACTCGTTGGGTCTAGGCGGCCCAGTTTTTCCCGTGTCGAAGCTCCAGCCACCCATGCCTACACCTGGAGGCGCAGCAGCCCTGTTTGCGCAGCGCCAGAAGAGCCGGATCTCCGCCCTGCAAGCGGAGTACTCCATGCCCCCGCTTGCTGAGTCAGAGTCGCCTATGCGTCTGGGGACGGAACTTACGGCCCCGAGCCTGCTCGAGGAGGAGTGGGACGGGGTTGAGGACGTGAGTATCGAACTGGAGAAGATTGGCAGCCTGCCAGTCGCGACGAAGAGCGGCTTGATGGCGCGCAAGGGCTCGCGGAGTCCTGTGAGGGAGGTGCTGAGCGCAAAGGAAAATGTGCCAGTATAGGTGCTTCGGCTGTGACGCTTTGTATGACCTTTCTTCTGCTCTCGGACGTGTTTCGTTGCTATGGTACGTTTTCCTTTCTTACATGCATACTCGATGCGCCAGAACTTTGATCACTGACGCGTCCCTGCTACAGACTATATTGCTTTCGCTGCTTGTGACGATGCTATCCAGTGCGCAGTGCGCCCATTCCATGTACTTGTATACCCTTCATGATCCTCTTTCCAACCGGACACGAGTACTTGATACTAGGACTGCGAACAATTCTCCTCCTTCCTCCCCACTTATAGCTCGCAAGCTGCGCCCGTCTCGTACATAGCGACGCTGCGCACCGCGGTCCGAAGATACATTTAAGGACACCATCACGAGGTGCGTGACCACCGCATCAAGCACGCTGTCTCCTCCTTCGGACCGTTCGCCATATACAGCTCCAGTTTCACCTCCGCGCCCTCGACAGTCTGGAAGCCCCACCGCTCGTAGAAGCCTATCGCTCGCGCATTCTTCTGGAAGACGTGCACGCACAACCCGCGCTCCCCCCAGTCCGCCTGGATCGCCTCCATGAGTTGGCTGCCGTAGCCCCGCCCGCCAAGTCCAGCTTTAACGAAGAACATGTCGAGCTCGTCTTCGTCGTGGTTCGGGCCTCCCTTCGGCTTGACGTTCCCGTACCCGACAATCTCGCCTGTGTGCAACTCAAGGACGTAGGTTTTGTATGAACGCGGCGGGAAGAGGCGCTTCTGCAGGCTCGGGATGATCTTGTCGAGGGCGTAATCTGGGTCAGTGGAGAAGGTGATGCCTGGCACGCTCGTGTCGACGGAGTGGAGGAAGAGCGTCGTGATCTGCTCTATGTCGGTTTCAAGTGCAGTACGAACGATGGGGGATGTGGTGATCATGGTGAGCCGCTATGTATGGTCAGTTACGGACTTTGTCGCAGACAGTGCGAAATGCTCACTGGTATAACTGCAGAAAGCCCTGAGTGTCCTCTAACGCAATCCCTCTTTATATAGGCAGCGTGAGAGGCGGCGTCACCCGTACTTGTTGCTCCGGTACCGCAGCGAGAGTTGGCACACTGGGTTCTCCTCCGTGCGCAGCTGAAACTGCGGAACCAACACTATGAGCATGCATGCGCCGAAATTCTGCTTCAAGACACTGATGAAATTTGCAGGTACGCAGCAGCTCACTTGCGGACTCCGCAGTTGCTAACTTTGCGCCGGATGGGCGAGTCATCCGCCTCCACGATGTACTTCCGCCCGTCTGTAAGCTATTCGCACACATGTCTGCAATCTGCTCCCGAGAGCGACCTATCATACGCCGTTGTTAATGGAGCGAGCGAATCTATATACGGACAGTCGGCCGAAAGCGAACAACATGACCTCTTCGACATCTCACGCGCACGAACCGCCTGAGCAATGTCTTGCGGTTGCGGTTACGCATGCCAGGATCGTCGAGGTGAGCATTTGGACGCGACCTTGTCGGGATTGACCACTCTTTCATCCTCATCGAATCTTCGTAAGTAGGCAAACGCTGCAGGACCACCAAGTTGCAAGCATGAAGCACCTACAGTGGGAAATGTTAATGAGTGTGTGAGCGTCTATGTATTGAGGCGTTGATCGACCACCCTCACACAACCCTCGACCACCCTCACACAACCCTCACAGACCTCACATCTTCTATATCGATGACGCTGCACTGTGTCCTCAGGACGATCTTTCTGCATACGCCCTTGCAATCCTAGACTTCGGCCTCGGTCCCGACATCAACAGTGACCCATCCGTCAAACTCGGCCATGAACCGCTCCCAGTAGCCGCCATCCCACTTCATCATATCCGCCCACTCCTTGCTCTCCGGTCCCAGCACCAGCTTCATCCAGATCAGGTACGACGCGACAACTACGTCCGCGAATGACACTCTGTCGCCCATGACATGCACCTTCTCAGTCCCATCCGCTGCAAGCCACCCCTTCACAGTGTGCAGCGCCTTCTCGAAACCCTTCCAGTGCTGCGCCCTCTTCTCACTTCCGGCGGGCGCCAAGTCCTCGAGCTTCGCGTTGAACATCTCTTCGCGCGTTCGGCGGAAGTATGCCTCGCTGCGTGGGTTGAGTTGCGCGCAGGTCGCAGGCAGGACGAGCTGCCCCGCGTTCACGAAGAACACGTCCCGGAACGCCTGGATGAATGCCATGTGCAGCGCGTCCGTCTCCTTCGGGATGAGCGACGGTCCCGAGGAGGGATACGTTTGGTCGAGGTATCGCGCGATCGCGACAGAATCCGCTACCGCGGTGCGGGTGTTCGGGTCGTAGATGGCTGGGAGGGTATATTGAGGTGAGCCGTCCTCGTTGGTGCTCGTGGGGCCTACGCCGATCTGCTTGCTGAGGGCAACGATGTCTGGGTACTCCACCCAGACAGTCCTGTACGGGATGCCCTTGATGTTGAGGGAAAACCTGAGGAGCATCATCGTTCAGACTCAACAGCGGCAGTGACATGATGATACGGCTGGCAAAGCACATACCTAGTCTTCCAGGTATTGGGGGACCATGCCTTGCCCTTTGTTGCGTTCCCCGGAATATCGTATAACACGATGGATTCCAACATGTTGCCGCTGCTCTGAGTCTCTTATCGACCCGTTCTTTTATAGCACCGTTCGAGTTTCCTCCTACAGCCCTGTACCTGAATTACAAAGTGACTCGATGCCGGCTTTCTTGGGCATGCCCGGCACATTCACTTGGTAAGTTCATATCGGTGTCTTCTGCGGTGGGAGAACCGTTCATGCTGACATGTATGAGAGCCAAGCAATCACTCTGTCAGCGGAGTCATTGCATGCGATGTGGAATAAGCGGGAGCGCAGACTGGCCATCAGACTGCACAGTTGCCCTTCAATCATCACCATGTACACAAAATCATTGCGGTTACTTCGAAGGGTGCGTCCGGATCCATGACGTTGATCACAGTACAACCTCTGTTTACTTACCGACAGCCACAGTGTCCCATTTCTCGAACTCCGCCATGAAGCGTGCCCAGTGCCCATCATCCCACCTCATCACATCTGTCCACTCCTGACTCACTGAACCGAGTACCAGCCTCGTCCAGATCAGGTGCGACACGACGGTGAGGATATCCGCGAACGAGATCCTATCGCCCATGACGTACATCTTCTCAGTACCGTCCGCCTCGAGCCGCCTCGAGCCGTCTCGAGCCACTCCTTGATGGTGTGCAGCGTCTTCTCGACACCCTTTCAATGCTGCGCCATCTTCTCGCTTCCGACGGGGGCGAAATCCTCGAGCTTTGCGTTGTACCACGTCTCGCGCGTCCGGCGGACGTACACCGAGCTTCCCGGGTTGAGCAGCGCGCAGTTCGGAGCTGCTCCGCATCTGCGAAGTACACGTCGCTGAGCGTCTGGACGAACGCCATTTGCAGCGCGGCTGTCTCCTTCGGGATGAGCGTCGGTCCTGAGGAGCCTGGAGGAATATGTTTTGTCGAAATACCCCGCGATCTCGAGAAACTCCGACATCTCGGTGCGGGTGTTTGGGTCGTAGATGGCTGGGAGGGTTCTCCTGCACGGCAGAGCATGGCTCTTCAAGTCAGCCTACCGAGCCTTGCCTCGACATCCAGAAGCGGCTAGTAGCCTCGTGTTCATAACATGTTCATGAGCGCCAATACGAAGAATATGCTCAACAAGATCTCCTCCTGCCTGCTCTAGACATCATTTCCTTACATAGTCCCGCTTGTCCAGTGTATACATGGTGCGTCACTTGAATGCTCATGGCTGATAGCTCGCTCGTGCTATCGCTCCCTGCCGAAGTCTGGCAAGCAATAAGTATGCTTTGATCTGATGCAGTTCGACAGCGTGAGCTTCTACTAGTACTTCGGTCCGCAAACGTTGCTCGCGCTTGCGAGGATCGCAAAGGTGTTCCACGAGCCTGCTCCCGGCCGCGTTTGCGTCGCACTTCGCGGACAAACTCTTTTTCCCAATGTTCGTGTTTTACATACACATCTCTCCCAAAGTAGGTGAGAACGAACTGTTCTATGTATCGTGCGCGCCCCACGCTCTTTGCTCCCAATCTGAACAGTGTCTCGTTTTGCGAATCCCGATATTCAAAGCGCCGCCGATCCTCCGAGTCGATGCGACCGTAATCTTTGACATATGTTCTTGCACCCTTCACCAGACTGTTCCCATTTTGGCCCATGCATCTCTACTAACGTCCCCTCAACTCAGACATGCCAGTGATTGATTTGGTGACCATCAACTCTCAGAGTCTCAAGACACGGTGATTGTATGTACTCCGGCATCTCCGGGCCGCGCAGCTGTGCAGTCTCGTCACACGGTCATTAACCGTGGTTAAGCGTCCACGGTCCAGGACGACTCCGGACGTTTTGCTGGCGGTTCGCGTTGGCAAGCCTTGGAAACCTCGCACCATGTCACGCAGACTACAAAGCTGCTAAAACTGATTGACACTTCCTTTAGGTGATCCCTGCATGGACACGATGTCAAAAGCAAACTTCGAAGGACTACCCGTGCAAGTTCATGAGCGCATATGCTGCTGGCTCGAAGTTTACATCGACGGTCCTGACCCTGCTTACTTGTCCAGCCCATCACGCAGAAACTATCCGTGCTACTACAGATACGTTGGCTTGCAAACGGTGGCCGCACTGGCAAGAACATCTCGCATTCTCCACGTGCCGGCCGTCAACATTTTGTGGCGATGGATACCCAACATAGCCGTCTTGATGCACACCTTGCCTAATGATTGCTACCGAACAAGGCACTTAGAACGTGAAGATCGTCGAGAAACCACGACCTTTGTGAGTATTCCTTCTGGGCAATTGAAATAACTCTGGGCGTTGACTGCGAGTGCAGGATGTCGTCCGCCAACTAGAGGTTGGGGACCTTGTGCGATTCCGAATGTACGCAGAACATGTCCTCAAATTGGGAGTGTGGAACTACCAATGCGACTTCCTTCCCGACGAAGTGGTCAATTATGTTGCGACTCCAGATGTCCTCCGGGAGCTTGTTCGAGTCGCGACGGCTCATAACTGGCGATTGCTCCCAAACGTACACACGATCGCATGCGAAGACGACACTCCGTCTGTCTCTATCTCTTCCCATATCTCTCACCTCTTCGGTCCCCAGCTTCGTGCCTTCAGATTCGAACATCACGACCCCACAAAGGAGCCCACGTTCGACGAGCCACCCCAAGCGCACGTCGAGCACGAGGAAGACATCACGGAGATGCTCCGCGTCGTCAAAATGCACGCTCCACAGCTGGTGCAGCTCGAGATACACGTGGACCCGAGCAGCGTCTCCATAGTGAAGGCATTGTCCGACGTCGCCCTCTCATGCCAGAGCCTCGTCTCCTTCAGGTGCGGTGCCATGAACCTCCCCATCACTCCTGGTGCCTTGGGCCACCTCGCTCTTCTCCCCTTGCTGGAGTATCTGTCCTTCACGTCCGTGGACGGCACCTTCACGGTGGACGAGATCAGGGCCTTCAATCGCCTCCCACACGCAGAGACCTTCCCGCGACTGCGCTCGTTCGACAGTGCTCGTCAATCTCGACTTGGCCTCATTCATCGTCAAACACATCTCTTCTCCACATCTTCAACACATAGACATCGATATATTCAACGCATGTGTATTGGGTGCCTCCGTTCAACAGTTCTTCCGTGCCCTCTGCAAGCTACCCAACATCCCCTCTCTCACATCGCTGCGCGTGCGATTCGACGCGTACCCAGACGACGATGACGATGACGCCGCTCTCGACCCTATCTCACACGATATGCTTCGCCCGCTTCTGGCAAGCCAGGACATGTTCTTGTTCGAGGTGTTCGCGGGCTGCCCGTTCGACCTCAATGACGCGTTTCTAGAGGACATGGTCCGCGCGTGGCCGAAGATCATCAACCTCCGGCTGACCGGCTACTACCCGCACTTCAACCCGCACACCCTGGATTACATGCCCGGGGTAACGTGGAATGGGATCATCACGGTGGCGCGTGGTTGGCCAGGCCTCAAGGAGCTCAGCATCGACTTCAACACGGACGTCTCGCGCGTACCACCTTGGCGTCTGAAGGAGCTACGGGAGAGCAACAGGGCGAACGGGACCAAGGATCTTCGCACGTTGGACTTCATGTCTGTCGGGCTCTCCAAAATCGACGACGAAATGGCGGTGGCGACACTCTTGAGCGAGCTGTTCACGCCCATTGCAGAGATAGACTCCTATTGGAATAACTTGGCTCATCAGGAGGCCGGAGAGGAGCAGCTGAAGATGGAGCAGGAGGGCGATGCGTTCGAGCCAGATCCTGGCTTGGAGGCACGGGCAGCATTGTACGCGACCTACCACCGCCGGTGGTCTTCCATCGACGAACCCATGCACCACATCAACTTGGTACGTTGCCAGGAGCAGAGCTGGCAGTCCGGCAAGGCGATGAACGAGGGAAGTACCTATACTACGTCGGACGACGATTCTATGTCGGACGACGTGTCTATGTCGGACGAAGGGATGTAGTCGGCGCTTTGACTTGCTTGATCTTGGTGTTAGCGTGACGGTACGACGTATCACATACGATGTCGATCCTTCGAATCCTGTTGCATCGTACATCCTGCTCAATCTTTTTGAATGTTGCTGAGCATAAATACACCACTTGCTTGGAAGAAGTGATGAGTGCTGCCTTCGAAGTCACGCCATCAACGTCAAGAGAAGGAACGGTTTGCGTGAACGAGCGACGATTAAGAGTATGCTACGTAGCCTATTGTAGGGGTCATGACAACGCAGTAGGTAAGTAGTAAATTACATCCCGTCATCCATTATCCATGCGATTGGTGCTGGAGGCTGGTTACTTGTAAGCGGGTATAGTGCGTAGTCAAGTATCGGTAATCCGGTACTCGAGCAGGACGTGGGCGGGATCATGAATATAGACGTAGACGTAGAACGTGTAACGAGCGGACAGCACCTTCCGGTAGCTCTGGGAATCGGGTCTGGGACTCGTAAGTAGCGCGCCGCGACGACACAGCTACTGATACGGGGAGCAAGCGTGAATATATGCAACAGCAGCAGCAGAGCGGGGAATATACAACAACAGCGCAGACACACCTCTCTTCCTCCCATGCCCATTGCGAGACTCACTTGCGCAAGATCTTCTCGCGCAGCTCTGCACCCTTCAACCGTGCTCGGAGGTACTCCAGCCGCGACTCGTACCGCGCGGTGACCTCCGCACGACGTCTCCGAATATCCGCCAACTCCGTCTCCATGCCGATCAGTTCGTCGTCGTCGACCTGTCCGGGCCCTCCACGCCTGCTTCCTGAGCCCATCGAGCCCGCCTCTGAGCGTGGGCCGGGGGAGATGGGGCTGCCGATACTGGACTCGCCCAACCGCGACTCGCGTCGCGTGCTCCCGTTGCGGGACGCGCTGGGATGCATGGGCTTGCCCTCGCTCTCCTCGACTGTCTCCAGTGGGAGATGACCAGTGCTCCGCGCAAGGTTGAGGCTGGAGCTGCTCGCGAGGCCGAGATGGGCAGAGAGCGCAGGGAGGGCGGGGCCTGTGCGGCCGCGGGACGAGACGGAGGACAGGGACGTTTTGCGCATAACTGCGCTTTGGGAGGAGAGGGTCGTCGAGGACGTGGCCGTGCGCATCTTCGTGCCAACCGATGGCGTGCGCTTGAGGGACCGGGCAGTTCGCCCTGACCCGTTGGATTTGAACGACAGCGCGTCAATGTCCTTCCCGGGGCGGAGCGTGCTGGCTGGCCAGGTCGCGTCGTTGAGAGATCCGTGCGTGGGTAACGGGGGTATAGATGGTGGTTTCCGCTTTCGGGTTAGGGTGGAGAGCTCGAGCCCGTTGAACGCGTCCAAAAGCCGCCGGCCCTCCGCCTCGACGAGCTCGATCTGGTGTCGGATATCTTGCACGGACTCGACCGTGTCGTCGTCTGGTATCTCGGCCATGCTGATGTGGGTATACGAGGCCTCGACCCCCTTCGAGCCATGGAAGGACGACGGGGGCGCGCTGCGGCTTCCCGACCGTGTTCGCGTGCGGGAGGATGTGCCGGGGTCTGTTGCGCTGAAGGTGTGGTTTCCGATGACCGTGCGTCGTGTGAATGTCTGCGACAGTCGCGGGTCGGACGTCTCGGTGCGCAGGGAGACGTCGCTGCTCTGCTTGGACAGCTTCCTGGGCAGCGTGGCACGCTCGGAGGGCGACGAGACCATGGAGTACACGCTCATCGTGTCGCCGTTGGGCTCGACGGGCATGGAGACCACGCGGCGGCTGGTGGCACGTCGGAGGAGCCCGGTCACGGTCGAGGAGAAGGACTTCTTGGAGGAAATGGAAGGCGAACGGGCTGAATTGGGCTGCACATGGAAGTTGGAAGAGGTGCGGCGCCCGTGCGAGTCGAAGTCTTGGCGGGATCAGCATGAATGGGATTTGCAGCAATAGGAAGCGCATGCACTTACTTCGTGAATCAGCAGAGCTCTGCGCTGGCCGGGCCATGGGAACTAGGGAAGCTTCCGTGGGGACAGCAGAGCCGCTGGCAAATCGTTCGAAGAGATTTTGGCGGAGAAGACGATATTCATCGTCGCTGCAGGGGGTCACGTTAGCACACTGAACGTTGAAGTGCGGAGTGGGAGCTGTAAACGCCAATGAAGTAACAGAAGCGAGCGAATGGCCTCAAGAGTTGACTTGTGGATGCCGTAGCCAGTTGTACCACGCACTGAAAATTCAGTAATGCTGTCCACCTGCCTCTCCTTTCCATCTGCTTGTCTAATATACAACGCGCTGGGCAGACATGGCAGCGCAGCAGCATCGTTAGTCTCGTCCCCATCCGATCTTGCCGCTCGGGCCTCCCTCCTCTACAGCTCTCTCGCCGGCGCTCGAACTCTTCTCGAGAAATGTCAAGATGCGGTCACGTTCAGCAGTCTGATCGGGTCCTCCTCCTGAGCATAGCGAAGGGTTCGGGCGCACGAGCGAGAGAGCTGTGAATGATGTCTGGAGCCGAGACTATAACATCGTACGCTGCTGACATGCGAGGGCGGGCTCCAAGCTGCGTTTCTGGAGGTTTCTCGTTTCATAGGGAAAAAACCGAAAGTGCCCGCATGCGCAGCGGCATCTCCTCTTGACTTTCGCGCGTACTCAAATGGGGTATGGTAGGAGACTCTAAAGGATAGTACCATGGATGACCCTGAAACAAGCGTCGTGTAGACGCGCTTTAGACTCAAGCATTGCACCGTCGCGCGCTAGCCCGTTGCCACCAGTATCGCCCTGCACGCAGGCTTGATCGAGGGGAGGGCGGAACACGCGGCGGCGCCATGGAAGGAGGGAAGGTCGCACAGGGAAGGGACTCATTCCACGTTGCAGAGAGGGCAGACTCACCTGAGCAAACCCTCCGAGTTGGCCGTCGCAAGTTCGTTGAGTCGTTGGGCGAGAGTGACGGTGATGAGGTCTGTGGATGAGCGAGAGCCGGTCATGTCGGTGGCATTGCCGTTGCGCCTGGGAGAGGTGTGCGAAGAGGCGGCCCAGTTCCTGGAAGTGGAGGAGCTCGTCCGGGGAGCGCGGATCGAGCCAGCAACGGAGCGCTTGTCTGCGGGCCTTGTGGCAAACGAGGCGGACGAGGCGGCGAGGGAGGGGGACGCGTAGGGCGACGGGGCGGGCGGGGGCTCCAGCTCGCGCTCCTTGCCCTTCGCCTTGCCGTACTGTCCGCGGGTGAGCAGCGTGCGACGAGCATGGGACCGAGCCGGGTACGCACGAATCTGGAGCGAATAACGCGGACCACGGAGGCATCGTCGGAGACAGCACTCGACGGCGTGTCCTCAGCCCGTCTGCCAGAGAAGAAGCCCATCAGTGCATGCAGCTCGCCCTCCGACCCCAGAGGCCTCCTCCCGCGACCGCTGTCACGCCGCGTCACTCGTGACACCCGGCACTAATAGCCGGTAAATAAGTGCCGGTATGATCCCACTTCGATTGATTTACACGCTCGCGACGCGTCGTGACGCGCACTGTGCGCTCTCACGTCTGCCCTCGTCCGCCTCTGTCCACGACCACCATGTCCTCCTCCTCCAAGGCCGCGTCGGACCTCAATCCGCGCACAACCCACTATGAGTTCCTTGGTCCCCCAGGCGCGCTCGCTATCACCATCGGCGTCCCCGCGATGACCTATGCACTGTACTTTGGCTGTTCCGAGAGCCACGGTGGCTGCCCTCCTCCCATCGACACGGCCCTCATCCTCGATTCACTATCTAACCCGTCCTGGTGGAAGGGACTTTGGGACACCAAGGCCGCTCTCGCTTACCTCGCCTGGTACGCGTTCATCGTTGTGGCTTGGGTCATCTTGCCTGGGGACTGGGTGGACGGCGTCCCTATGCGCAACGGTGTGACAAAGAAGTACAAGATCAACGGTGCGTCCCATATGTTGCTACTGCGGTATCGGTGGGAATTGACTACCGCGTAGCCTTCTCTACCGCCCTCTTGACTTTCGGTGTCGTCGCCGGCGTCATCTACCGTTACGGTCCTGAGCCCCTTACCTTCATCTATGACCACTGGCTCGGCTTGGTCACCGCCTCTATCCTCATGGCTGTCGTACAGGGCCTGGGATGCTACCTGGCCTCCTTCCGCAAGGGTGCACTTCTCGCGCTCGGTGGTAACTCCGGCAATCCCATCTACGATGTACGTGCGCTTCTTCTGTTAGATCCGTATACGTGGGTAATTGAGTGCCGCCGCAGTTCTACATCGGCCGTGAGCTCAACCCTTCCATCGGCTCCTTCGACCTCAAGTCATTCAACGAACTGCGCCCGGGACTTATTCTCTGGGCGCTCATCGACGTTGGGATGGTTTGCGAGCAGGCAATACGCCGTGGTGGCTTCGCAAAAGTGACCGACTCTATGTGGCTTGTCGTTGCGTTCCAGCTCTTCTACGTCATCGATGCTCTCTATAACGAGGTGAGTAGAATCCGATCTGCAGAGGTACCTTCCATGCTGAGATTTCCTTCTAGCCAGCGATTCTAACGACCATGGACATCACCACCGATGGTTTCGGGTTCATGCTTGCGGTGGGCGACCTCGCGTGGGTCCCCTTCGTGTACTCGCTCCAGGCGCGCTACCTCGTCTTCAACCAGATCGAGCTGGGCCCCATCAACACTGCGCTGATCGTCCTCGTCAACCTTGCTGGTTACTACATCTTCCGCGCAGCCAACGGCGAGAAGAACGACTTCAGGAACGGCCGCAACACGAAGAGTACGTCGTTACGTGGCTGCTGCTGTACGCCGAGGCTCATGGCTTTCCGAACTGACCTCCCAACGTGCAGACCTGCAATACATGACGACTGAGAGCGGCAGAAAGCTCTTGACCTCGGGCTGGTGGGGCCGGTCTCGCCACCCGAACTACATGTGCGTCATGCATCATCCGTCCTGGTCCCATCCCTGACCCATGTCTTCCTTCCGTGCAGGGGCGATCTTCTGATGGCATTTGCATGGTCGCTCCCGACCGGGTTCAACACGCCCATTACCTACTTCTACGTCACCTACTTTGCGGTGCTCCTCATCCACCGCGAAAGGCGTGACTCTGAGGCATGCAAGATAAAGTGGGTTTCCAGAGTTGTGCCCCGGGCTGTCGTGCTGACGGTCACCTCCACCGCAGATATGGGAAGGACTGGGACAAGTACAAGAAGCTCGTGCCCTGGCGCATCATTCCGTACGTGTACTGAACGTTGTCAGCGGGTGCCTTCCGAGCGGTGGACGTCGGTCGGACTTGGGGGGTTTGATTGCGACGTACATGCATTGCGACGTACAATGACATGACTGGTTATATGTAATGAACGACTCTGGGTTCTGTGCGTAGCTATTGGCCTAATTATTAGTTCTCTGCATCGATGTTGATGGACTGAGCGGGCATCATGACAATTGTCCATGAGCTTTGTTCGTAGTGAATGGTTGGAGTCGTGTGCCGAGCAGACGTCAAGTTAGTGTCGCTTCTACTTTCCGAACCGTAGGTGGGCGTACCATCCACTGAACTACATGATAGCTGACAAGCATCTGCTTGTACTTGGTCGTCACTTTGTGCATACGCGCGTGCTCCCCATATGTGCGACCACTCCACGGAAAGCTCCCCGTCCTGGACGATAGCGGAGTGGGATGGAGGGACGCAGGCTTGGGGATGGGTTGTGGACGTTGATTGAGGTTCAGGAGGCGTTCTCAAAGTACGCAGCGGGATCCTACTTACGCATACCTCTGATGCATGTGCTCCGGATATCAATTTGGTGCACATGGTCTACGAGTAATCGCACCGGTGGCCTTACCACAGCATCTACGAGTTGGCCACCGACGGGAACCACAGAAGCTTGACGGTGACGTCGATCCGCCGAATTGGGCAAGAGCAATCATCGTATGTCAGACGTGAGGGAACCGTCGCTGTCCCGATCGAGAGCAGTATATAAACCATCGCGGTCCGACGTCATTTCCCACCGACTCTTGCCTTCGGACCACGACCTCCCTCGTCGGACGACGGACGACGCGCACCCGGGTACGCTCAAGACCTTCGGATCCTCATGGCATAGGGCCGGTACGTCCTCGACTGCAATGGGGGACGCCCCTGCGCAGTCGGGTTGCTCGAGGGATTGGTCGTGGTCCTGTTTCGTCACTGTACTGATCGTGTATAGATGAGCAGCACAAGGTGACGTGGTTGTATGCGCCGGATGAAGGCCCAGAGACGGAGACGTTGGTTCGCCTGTACGTCTGCCCGTCGCCGCTCGTATTCCTTTATCCGTTCGGACCCTAACGGCATTCTCACCGGCGGATCCAGCGACTCAATGGTGGTGATCTTCCGTCTTGCTTCTGTGTGTTGTGTTGCGGTAGTGGATGCGCTTGATGTGCTTTCTCTGTGACAGCCAGCTCGACGATGCCCAAGACTTCGATTCGACCGACAACAACGGCCGTGGAGAGCGGGTGGGCGTGATCAACCCCCTGCCGGGCGGAAGCAGCTCGCTGTTTCTCGCCACTGTCGCGCCCTTCGGGGCCGGCAGACTCGCGGCGAGTCCAAGTTCGTCGCGGGCCTCTGTACACTGGAGTGCGGAGGTTAAACTGCCTCCTTCGGCCGGGGGAGCCCAATCTTCGGAACGGGTCCTTTTTCTCTTCCATGACGTCTTCCACCTCCGCTCGGCGGACGTAGAAGGCGACACGGACGAGAAGGAAGACTCTACGGAGAGCGAGCTCTGACTTGTGAAGTCCGCTGTTGGTTCGCCGGGTTCTTGTTCGGCTCGTTTGCCACGTGGCTGTCGTACATACGGAAAAGGCATGTGGGCTTCCCTAAGCGGTAGGTGGATCGTCGGAAGTCTGCATGGTCCAGGTCAACGAGTGCAGCCAGCTGAACTCCTGCAGGGCGAAGTTCTCCATGCGTTGGCGGTATGCTTGCGGAAGGCGGCGACGGACGGGAGTGACGAGGTATTGGGTTTGCGGACATGGTAGACGTAGGGATCTTGGTTTGAATCCAGTGGACTGTTTGTGCAGAAGAGCGAGAGGTCTCGGAGAGGAGGGGACGTTGGCGATGTTGATAGAGGCCTTCGAGTCGATGATACAGATCGCTGTTCGTGCAGTCGTTTTCAGGTATGACTTGTCTCCCCTAGGCAGCCCACGATACGACGCGCGGCTGTTGGAGTGGTCGTTAATCATCAACCAGGCTTCATGACATGGTCAGAAACGCTCTGCACTACAGTGATTCTTTCGGACCGGACTTTCAGCTCACTGAGTCCTTTCCATCGGCACAACTGGCGTATGAGTCGAATTGCTGGACAGCGTGCCATCTGCCATTTCGATGCCTGTGCTCCAGATTTTGAGGCGTTCAGTTCTGTGTAGTTCCGCACTGAAGTCATTCCGGTCCTCGTAGACAGTTCCGGTGAATCTAAATCTTGTGTACTGTCCAAGCCGGGTCGAGCGTTGGCGAGCCATATGGTGCGGTCAAGAGCCAGGGTTCGGCAGCAAAGTCGACCATATGCGGAGCGTCCGGGGCGTGCCGAGTGACGTCCTGCGTGAGTTGCTACGCGCCTGTCTGCGTTGCTCGTCCTTCCAACCCGTCTGCAGGCTCAGATCTCTTCTCCTCCTGCCACCACCATGGCGAGCAGCGGCTACTTCTCCGAACCCGAGCAGGACGACTCCGCGACGCCGACCGCAGCGACGGGACAAAGGGGGCCGCTCTACCGCAGTGTGAGCCACAGTTCCCAGTGGTCCATCCCCGAGACCCCCTCCCATCACCTCCAGGGTACGTCCTACTTCACACAGCGTGCCGCCTCGCCCACCTCGCGCCGCGCAAACCCGCCCAGGAACGTCTCCACGAGCTCGTCCCGCAGGCGCGGTGTCCGCAGTACCAGTCTCGCCAGCTCACATGCGACCGCGAGGGGATACGGCGACGAGGGCGGCTTGAGCGACCACGAGGAGGCCGACGGCGAAGAGCACGACGACTCGGAAGAGAACGACACGCCCCAGCCGGGCGACGACGGCGACGGCGACGACGACGACGAACGGGAAGAGGATCC